>KK115938.1:517648-549041 GCA_000611955.2 Stegodyphus mimosarum | reverse complement strand
GGTTTTTTTTTTTTTTTTTTTTTTGTTTTTTTTCAAGAGTGAAAAATGCTGTTTTTGGTTATTGTTTTTATTTTTAAAATAGGCTGAATTTTCATTTATTAATAATTTTTTTAAGTAAATTTCCTCACTTAAAATGTATGTGCAAAATGTGTGTACAATTATTTGAAAATTTGCAAATGATTACTATTGGTAACTTAGTTGATAATGATTTAACTGTTTCATTAAAATTTATAATTCAGCATTCCTTGGTTATACACTTATTTTCAGAAATGTTCAGTTTTATGTATTTGTTTTAAAAATCTGTACTGAATGATTTGTTTGAAGATCTTCAAAAATCTTGATGATGATTTTCTTGAGATGATGATGATCATCATCATCATTTAAGGTAGTAATTTTTCTTTAAAAAAAATGCATGTCTAAAAGTCATAGTCATCTTAAATGTGCAGCTTAACATTTAGAAATAAAGGTATTTTATCACCCTTTCTTCTTTTTATTCTTCTTCCCCCCACCCCTTACTTTACATTAAAAGGAAATTTACATAGCTTAATGTATAGTGTTTAGATCATACATTGGAAAATTTAAACCTTTAATATATCAAGTTCATGTATACGAAGCTATCTCACATTCAAATCCTATTTTCTCCTTTTAAAATACTTTAAAAGCATAGGGTGTCATAATGACTAAATGAAGCTATCATATGTTCATGCCAATATGGTAGATTAATTTCTGATTTTTTAAGAACAGACATGCATTTTAAAGTAATTATTCATATCTAAAACTGTATCATTCATGTAAATTTTGCATTCAATAGTTTGCCTAATCAGTAAATAAATAATTGTGAAATTACTTTAAAAATAATACAAGCAGTTAAATGTTAAATTATTTCCTCCCCTTTTTTAGGAACAGTTTAATTTTATAAATACAATAATCAAGGCATGTTTCTCAAAAATCTGTCTCTCTCTCTCTTTTTTTAACCTTTCTCTGGAGAATTAGAGATAATTTCATTTTTTTCTTTAGTTGCAGCTTTTTTTTACATTTGGAACCAGTTAAGTTGCAATTGTATCCCAAAACACATATGTATGTTTAGATGTAACTATATAAATGTTTTTATTGATAATCGTAGAATAATAATAAACTTTATAAACTATTTATTGAAGTTAAATTTATTTGTCTGTTTTTAGATAACTTTAGATAATTGTCTTTATTTTATTTTTTAGGGTCCCTTAATGGTTCACACAACCAAACAATATTCAACTCAGGATGCAACTAGTTTTCATGTGTTTGGTCGAGTTATGAGTGGCACTTTGCATGCTAATCAGGATGTTCGTATTTTGGGTGAAACTTATACTTCGACTGATGAAGAAGATTCTCGCATTTTGACTGTTGGGCGCTTGTGGATATCTGAAGCCAGGTCTGTAAGAAATATTTCAATATATTAATAATTGTTGAGAACTTTTAAACCAAGCACAATATATCATTATTTTGTAAAAGAATAATGATTCCAATTTGTTTACCTGATTGATAGTTTTATTTCTGATGTTTCTAATTATAAAATTGTTTTATTTAAAGAAGTTAATATATCATCCAAAATGTGAAATTAGGATTCTCATGATTATTGATTAAGACATCTATCAAATACTTTCCATCATTTATAATGCATCATGCATAGTTGCAGTGCAGTATGATCTGCTTATGTGATCATTTTCAACAATTAATGAATGTTGATATGCACATTTTTAGCATATTATTATCATATATGTAAAATTTGGTCTTTTCGTTTGATTCATTTTGCCGTATGATGAATATTTAAATATAAAACTATAGAGACATTAGATTTTTTTTAAAAACAGGAAATGTGAAAAATAAGCAGTGTCCTCGCAGAGACTCGAACCTCGGACCTCAAATATGCGCTGAGTGTGCTGACCATTACCCATGAAGGCATTTATATGCTACTCCTTTTAAAGGGCGACTGGGGATTAGGGCACCCATTCGCCAAATTACTCTACAGTGGCACCCAAACTAAAAGATGGTGGAGAATTATCATCCACCATCTTTTAGTTTGGGTGCCACTGTAGAGTAATTAGGTTTTTTTTTTTTTTTTTTTTTTTTTTTTTTTTGTGTGTGTTTTGTTTTGTTTTTACAGGAGATGATGTGAAATTAGCAATACCCTTGCTGGGACTCAGACCTGTCGAATATGCACCGAGTGTGCTGACCATTGCACCAAAAAGGCGGGAGAAATACCTTATAAAACATGTTGATAAAATTATGTTCATCATATATTGGTGTTGCGTAATCATGTTTTGGAATTTTTGACTTGCTCTTAAAATGGAGTAGTTGAATTTTAAGCATTAAATAATTAATTGTGTATTTAGGAAGATCAGTTAATCAAGCTAAATATTTTTTAAGCTGCTGGTTGGAGTCTGTGAATCTTCATCATTCTGTTGACTTGAATAAGTTCATATTTAATAAACTTTTGTAAATTTTTTTTTTTTTTTTTCTGAGATTGGAATAACCCTAAAATTTTATGAAAACAATCTAAATTGTCCTAAAACTCTGAAAATTTTTCTTTGCTCTCAATTATATTTTTTAAAAATGATGAAATTTGTGCTGTGTTGAATTTTTTTCATTTGAAAATTTTATTTGGTCCATTCTAAAAGACTGGAGATTTTTGAGAAAAATAGGTTTCCCAGATACAAAATGATTTAGTAGTGCTTAGGTGCAGGAAATGTGATAAATCACCAAATATTGTACCATCTCTAAATTAAGCAAATTGCCAGGATGTCATATTTTACTGATTTCTGGATGAATCACTGAAGCTTTCAAATCAAAGAACATATAATATTGATCTGAAGATTTTTCTTGAATTTGGATATATTTATGTATCTTCTTTTTGAATGATCAGGTAAAAGAAGGCACTTGGTTCTCTTGACAGTCATATCCACAGAAGAGTATAGCAGATACCACATATCCATAACATAGATAAAGAAGACTAGCTTATTTTTTATGGTTTAGTAAATAAGTTTTTTACCCATTTCAGCTATAGAAATTTAACTGTTGTCATCATCATCATCATTATTCTCTGGTATTTTTTCTAATGATGCAGTATAGACTACATCCATATAATGTAATTTGGTACACTAAGCCAGTAGTATTCAAACTTTATGGCAGTGCAGCTCCATAAAAATGCAAACAACCCCAAAAAACAATGTGATCCCAGAGCATCAACCCTTGCTTATATACCAACAATTCAGACTTTTTAGGATTTTTATCCACTTTCCGACTGCACTATAAATTTTCTCTATCCTAAATGTGGTCATGACCGATAGTTTGAATGCCACTGCACTAAACTGTTTTTCGTGTTTATATTTTCTGTATGTTTTTTAAGTTAGCAACTTTTTACCTTTTCTCAGTGCATTTGATATTGGATAAACACCAAAAATACATTTATAGTTTGCTCTCAGCTGGGGAATAAATATAGAAAAATATTATATTCCATTAAAATAATGAGTATAATCCCTTGAATTTTGTGGGTAAAAAGAGAGATGTTATTTGTGCTATATAAAGGCTTCCAGATTGGGGGGAGGGGCCTATTTCTTTTGAATGCAATAAGGGAAGAAAAGCCTAATTGAAATCAAATAGCAATAGAATAAAAAATAAGTTATTTGAATATGCTAAAACGTAAGAGGAGGAATGCCTTTGTAGAGACTTTCTGGAAGAAATGACTCATACTAGTGTTTTTTTTTTTATTATTATTTGTTGTTGTTGTTGTTGTTAAAGACACTTGCATGTTAACTGAATTTGGGGAGTTTTTATTTTTTTTATGCAATTTTTGGCCCATAGCAGGTAGCATAAAAAGAAAGTAGATTTTTTTAGTTGGTCATAAAAGTTTTTTTCATAATCTTATGAAGAAAACTTTTACATATTGTATAAGAAAGAGGAAAAATGTAAAAATTACTTTTTCTTATCATTTTAAAAGATAATAAATAAAAGGATTACTTGCTTATACTGTTACGAATATTGTAGTCTGAAAATGGGTTTGCAGTTAATTCGAAGCAGAACATTCGAAGAAAAGAAAGATCATTGTTGTCAGATTTATGTATGACTTAATTCAAATTTGCAGTTTTTTTTACATGATTTTGAAGTTGTAACCATCAAAATTAATGAACAGTTATTAGATCAATTTAGAAAATCACACATGGAAAAGTCTATTTATATGAAGTAATGAAAAAAATGTGAATCTGAGGAAGTTCCTGCTCTTGTTGATTAAGAAATAAATTAAACTTTGTAAGTTTGAAGAACAGCTAAAACTAGAAAATGATAAGATTTATTCGAACATCTTACACTATTTATTCAAACTTCTTATCATTATCATTATTATTTATATTATTAGTTATTTAAACTAGGGAAGGATAAGAAGTTATTCAACTTCTTTCATTCAGAATAGAAGAATTTTGTTATAATAATGCACAAAATAAAAGTGTTGTTAAATTAATGTATGCCACACTGAAATATTTAGTGAAGCAATTTGAAATCTGAGAAAAGCAGTTAATGAAAATAATATAGATGAAATCAGAATTGTTAAAGTAATGCTTTTTGTAATATTTAATTAAATGATTTCTTTCCACACACATCAGATTGATTTACTATAATGCTCAGCAACAGAAACTTAAAGAGTTTCAAAATCAAATGATTAGAATATGGTTTAATTTTTTCCCCCAATAATTTCCCTTTTTTTTTGTGTGTGTGTTCTTTTTATTTTATTTTCATTAATGTATAAATTTATAAATATAAGAAATTTTTCACATTACTTTTAAAAAGCAGATAAGCTTTACAAGTGTGCTCTTGAATCATTTAGAGAAATTTTCATATTTCCAATTGTTTTTCGAGTCATTCATTTTAAATATAAAGTAGGTAGTTTGTAAATTTTCAAAAAGATCAGATTTCCCCTGAAAGATTAAATTTGAAATAATTAGAAGGGAGGTACTCTATACCACTGAAGTATTATTTTCATGCGTCCTTTTTGGATATTTTCTATTACTTCTAGCACTGTTTTGCTTTTCATTAAAAACATTGATATTTTTATAATTTTGGAGCATGTTTGTTGAGATCAAAAATAAATAAAAAATCAGATTTTAATTCAGTTTTAGAAATTACTGCTTCAGTATTTTTAAATTTAGGAATAAAGATAAAAGTGAAAACTTTCTAGTATTTTCACTTTTTCACATTTTTTAGTCTGTTACTTGGAAATAGAAACTTCAGGGTCATTTTCTAATACTCAGGTTGCCTGGTAATCCTGGGAACAACAGCTGCAGCAGATGATTCTAGCTGCCTAGTTTTTTTTCTCACTCTCCATTTCCATTTAGTATGTTTCACTTCAGCTGGTAATAGCTTTGAAGTGCATATTTTAAAGAAACAGATTGTAATATTTGCTAGTTGATTTTATTCTCAAGTGTTTTAGGATTTTTAATAGTGAAATAACTGTAATCTACCATTTAAAGGTCAAGTGTGCCATTTTTAATAAACAATAATTCTTGAGTACACTGGGCCAGTTTTAGAGAAATATGAATGCGTTGTATTTGGCTATTTCAGATTAACTAGATCTTGCTTGCCCCATGGCATGTTTTGTAATTTATGTTGAGAATTAAATCATGTCTGTGTTTCTTTAGTTAAAATTTAACTTTTTATTGTAGAGTGTATTTTGTTTAGTAAATAAATTTACTGTTTCTTTTCATTTTGTTTTCTTCTCAGTATGTTGTGTTTACCATTTTCATCTTGAAATACTGATGTGAATGATTTATTCTTCCACTGATATTATGTTTCAGAATGTAATTTAGTAGGTCTATATTTTCACGTCGTAAAATTAAGATTTTCCATGTTTTTAACATCCAACAAAATTTCTCTAAAATATTGGCAGTAAAAAATGAGAAGTTATTGTGTAGCATATGATTCTTGTTTGTTTTACAGTAAGTTAAGTTGCATTAGTCAAGGATTCAATTGTGAATTAAAATTTACATTTAAATTTTTGTTTCAGGTACAAGATAGAAGTTAATAGGGTCCCAGCGGGAAACTGGGTCCTGATTGAAGGTATAGATCAACCTATTGTGAAGACAGCTACTATAGTTGACACGAATGAAACTTCAGAATTATACATTTTTCGACCCCTCAAATTTAATACAAATTCTGTCATCAAAATTGCTGTAGAGCCTGTCAATCCTTCTGAACTTCCTAAAATGTTAGGTGGACTTAGAAAAGTTAACAAATCATATCCACTTTTAAGTACAAAGGTAACAAAATATTTTTAGAAATAATTTTATGAAATTTTTGGACAGTTCTGAATTAATTTAAATTTAAAATTAGGTTTTATTATTAATATAACAAAAAAAAATATATTTTATCGACTTACACATAATATTATTATAGTCTTTTTAAAATAATAAGGTTGTACTTTCAAGAATATTAAAGACGTAAATTTAAAGTAGTAAATGATTTTGCTTAGATTATTTTTTATTTTATTATTTGTGGTTTAATATTAGTATATTTATTTTTATAAAAGTGTAGTTTTAAAGTAAGTGTTTTAAATATAATGAAAATAATGCTTTTAAAAAGATTGTCTCTTACAGGCTAAGCAAAGTTTTCTTCTTAACAAACAGTTACATTTTAAATATGCTAGAATTTGGGAAGAAAATATGTTAAGTGTTTCTGTTTTCAAATATTAATTCAGGAGCATGTTATAATAAGTCTTGGTTTAATGTCTTTGTTTCAGATTGAGGAATCTGGTGAGCACATTATTCTAGGGACAGGTGAATTGTACTTAGACTGTGTAATGCATGATTTAAGAAAGATGTATTCTGAAATAGGTATGTATAAAATGAATGAGTATTTATATGCAGAGTATATTGTGATAGTTTGTTCTTAGCAATTTAGTTAAAAATTTAAAGCATTCACAATTATCAATAAAGCAAAAGATAGATGGGGAATATAATACAAACAATGTCTTGGTTTTTTAACTGAACTTAATCACTTGCACAAAATTAACCAAAAAGTGTTTCTAAAATTTCAGTCCATAGCATCATTTTCATGATGTTATGAATCTGTTTTTAAATTTTGCGTATATGTATAAGGTAAGATTCTAACTTTAATTTATAATTGTCACTTAAGTTTCTATTTATGTTTTAGTTCCTCTTTCTTAGTATTCCCAATTCTTAGTATAGTAAAGTTCTTTTAGAAAATCTCTATGAGGTGCATAATTTCAAAATCAGTCTCTGTTTTATGTCTGTATAAGTTAATCCTGCATTGTTTGGTTAATTTATATTAGTATCTATTTAATACTGAGATTTTATGTATTTGTTTCATCTACATAAAGTTTTATTGTTTTAAATTGATTGTATAATTAATCACTTATGTGTAATTAATGTTTTACATGTATACATTTAGAACAAAAAATAAAAACTGCTATAAAAGTGCTAAATAATATCAATTTCATATGTATAGAAAAGTATATGTTTCCTTTTCATAGACATAAAAGTAGCTGATCCTGTTGTTTGCTTCTGTGAAACAGTAGTTGAAACTTCATCTCTGAAATGTTTTGCCGAAACTCCAAATAAAAAGTAAAATTTTTTTTTTTATTATTATTTTTTTATATTGATTTCATATTTTGAGTAATGTGCAGTGCATGTTGAACTAAAGAAAATACTTATTCTTGTAAAAAACAAAATCAGTTTAATCCAAGTATAGCAGTATCATGGATGTTAGAATAGCCTCCATGTATGGTACACATGTGCAGGATTTGGCGACATGATGATGAGCAGTAAATGGGTCATTTCGGTGTTGGCGGCAATTTTCAAAATTGTGCGATGGCCATAGCGTATACTAGAATTTTGCCACAAAATCTTATAAACATTTTTTTTTCCCTTTTTGATAAGTGCCTTATTTGTCATTTTGAGGTAAAATAAAAAAAAAATATTAATCAGTCATCTAGGCTAGCCATTTGACATAACTATATTCGCCAAAATATTGTTGATTATTGTAATTCAGTTTTTAATTATTTTAATGTTGTTCATATAACATAATGTTCCTTCTTCCCTCTAAATTTACTTATTATTAGTAAATAATACTTCAGGAAACTACAAATTTCAGGAAATTTTCTCTGGCGTAATCTTGAAACTAATTCTAGCAGTATGACATAACATCACGAAATTTAATGCATATATTCTTTGCTTATGTATAGTGCTAAATAAACATAAAGTACCTGAATTTATTTTAAAATATCATTAAATAGATTTCTGTCTTTCATTTAGCTGCAAAATGTCTGCAAAAAAAGACATTTTTTAATCCACATTGGGCAGATTCCAATCTCAATCGTCAGTGGGGAAAACAACTCCTATTATAGTTATTACATATGATTTATATATGTAAGTCATTTGTAATAGTCAAATTTTTGTGTTTTCAAGTGGTACCATAATTAATTTACCTCTTAGCACAGCCAAAGTGCATTATGCAGATAGACTGGAATTTTCATAAAACACACCTGGGAAACCTGGAAAGGTCAGGGAATTTCATTCTCCTGTTTGAGTGGCAACCCTGATCCATGTAATTTAGTAATTAAATTTTTCTGCATTTATGTATGAAAATTGTGTACATAGTTATCTTCAGTTTCACATATCTTGTGCTAGGTTTTGGAACATGTTAATTATATAGATACCATTACATTTCAGTAATGAGAGAAAATGGTTTTGCAAACTACAAATTTAGAAAGTTGAATAATATAGCAAACTTTATTTACATTAATATCTCTGTTATATTTTAAAAAAATATAATATATACTTGCAGAAATAAACTGACTATGATAGCAGAGCCTTTAGAAAAAGGTTTAGCAGAAGACATTGAAAATGAAGTTGTTCAGATAAACTGGAACCGCAAAAGATTGGGAGAGTTTTTTCAAAATAAGTATGATTGGGATTTACTGGCTGCTCGATCTATTTGGGCATTTGGACCTGATACCACAGGACCTAACATTCTTGTTGATGATACTCTACCTTCTGAGGTGTGTCTTATTTTATTATAACTGTCCTACAAAAATTGCATAATTTTATTGTAGATTTTTTTTGTTTATTATTATCATTTATCAAAGAGGTTCTTTTGTTTTTGATGAGCTATATAATTTTATTTGTTACCAATAAGGAGTTGGAATCACAAGAGATTATTTCCAATCACCAATGTATAAGGTTTTTACTATGTTTGGTATTGTAAAAAATGCATTGGCCATTGGCATAAGAAAGTAAATGATTTGAAAAGTTATTGTATCTTAACTTCTTTATCATACTTGACAACATTTGTTATTTTATATAATAAGTGTGATGAATGAAGTATGCTTTTAATACTTTATAATGTATCGTTAGAAAATTTCTTACTGTACCCTTTCTATACTCTTTTATCTACATCCAAAATTAATATGAATGGTGTTGATGAAATTTTGTTGCAGTATTTAAATTTCAAGCTTCTCTCTATATATATACATATTTTCTTAATTTTACTAAACAGTGCTATATTTTCTTTTAATATTTTGATATATTTCTTTTTATATCATTTTATATTTAAAAAAGAAATTCTGAAACAAATGCTTGAGAAACTGAAATTATTTAATTATATTATATTTTATTCAAAAATAAAGATTTAGTTTTATGAGTTAGCAACTGAAGGTGTTATTTTTATTTAAGGAAAAAGTGAAAATGTTTATATGATGTTTTCCATTTTTATATTATTTTTTTTAAATCATAATGGTAAATTCTTCTTTGAATAGTATGGTTGAATAATCTGAAGTTACAGACTGGAAGTTAGTTAATTTTTGAAGGTTTAGACTTTATTTGAAACAGTGCTGAATGAAACGTTTTTTATTTTAAATTCTTTTTTCCTACTAAACAATGTCTTAAATAATCCTTTTTACAGCAAACATCTTTTTTATATATATATGCACTAAATTGGTATTGGTTGATTACATATTATTTGTGCTTAAAACAATTTATAAAGGTCATGTGGTAGTACTTTTTTATTTAATCTTAATGGTTTTTATCTAATGGGAGGGACTTTTATTTCATTTTTATATTTTGTTTATTGTTGCAATAGTAAATAATTCAAATTTGGTTGTTGTTAATTGTAAAAAAATATCTATAAACATAAAATATTATTTCAAAGGTAGAAATTAGTGAGTGGTGTGTATTAAGTGTGCTCGTTGATAGATGGGCTGTGGTCTTACTAACTTTGATATATATTTGTGTATTGCTTGTTTAGAAATTATTTTAAATTTTTAAACTCTATTGGTTTAGCATGTTTTTAATAAGTTTTTTCCCCCACAGTATAATATGCTAATATAAGGTTACATTGGTTAAATATCATGTGCTATTAATAATTTGTGGGACAATAAACAAGTCTTGTAACAGACAGAATATTTACTGAAAAGTCAATTAAAAAAACATGAATATTTTAAATACATTTGGTATACTTTGAAATATATGTATATATAATTGTATTAAATATTCCTAGGTTGACAAAAGTTTGTTAAGTATGGTAAAAGATAGCATTGTACAGGGTTTCCAGTGGGCAACTAGAGAAGGACCTTTATGTGAAGAACGTGAGTAAAAATTGAATTGTTATTGTAGTTTGTATAAATTAAAAATCAGTATACTTACATGTTTTCCCATTGACCATTTTCAAAAATAAAAACTGAACAATGTAAACCAGTAATAGATAAGTATTGAGTCAGAAAATACTAATTAAGATTTTAACTTTAGTTTTTATTACTGCAATCCTCAGTAAGCTAGTTTAGTTTTTGCAAAACATATAAATTTATTGCTGTTTCTCCTGTTTGTCTCTTGCATTTTGATATAGATTAAAATTTTGGACTTGCCTTTTACAGAATAACAGGCAGTAGAGGAAACTTATGTATTAATCCTTTAACTGTGAAATTGTCACCAACAGCATGGTTTAGTCCTAGTTATAGATCAGCACATTCACAACATCTGATTCACTAGATTCTCAATAATCCATGTTTTGTTTCTATGATCAAGGATATATATTAACTGTCATTATTGTATTTTTCCCATGCATTTTGAAAAATGATTAAAATTTTGGGATGTGCCTTCTGCAGAATAGCAAGCAGTAGATTATTTTTAAAGTTATGGTATCTTACCATCAACAAAGTGTGTATTTAATAGGCAAAATATCCTCAGCTGAATATGGCCAACAAGACAGTAACAAATTGGAGCATTTATCTAATGGTAGTTTGTATGTATAGTATTTTGAACAGAGCTTTCAATAAAATAGGAATGCCTAGAAAAACATAGAAACTGATAAAAGTGTTTTTAAGAAGCACAAAAAGAAAAAGTTTGAATACTGATTGTTAATTAAATAAAGAGGCATCAGTTCCTTGAAAATTCTGTAAGAATAGTTTGTGTAACTTTGGCAGAATTTATGCCAACTTTCATGGCTCAATGATAGCCTATTTGCAATTGGCAGGATAATATGTAAGTACCTAATAGAGAATTTTCAAAATTACAAGAATGGTTATGTTGCTGGGCTTACTCAGGCAGAATGAAATTGCCATGTAGCTGCATGATATCGCTTAATTTAGATTCATTTGAAAACAAACACCAAATGTAGTTGAAAAAATTAAAAAACAATTTTTACCATTAAAATTTGAGTTTCTACACAAAAACAAGCAATTTGGCAAGAAGGCAGATTTTTCGGTGCACAAAACTAAAAGATTACTGTTGGTCTCACTCAGCAAAACAATACTGAAGGTGCAGAAAGACTTAATTCACTATTCTGCTAAGCTTCAAATGTAAACAAATATGGCTGCTATGGTAAAAAAAAATTAGGCTTAGTTGCACCTAAGCAACTTTTAAATTGTTGATAATTCTACAATTAATGCACACATATTAACCAAAGGCATGAAAATCGTAACCAGAAGATACGAACAACATAATTCAATTATTTTTTAAGGCAAAAAATACATGATTTACCAATATATAAGAATAAAAAAACTGAGCTCACTTAGCCTAGTAACAGAGTGGCTATATATATTTATATACTTTTGGTGTGGCCGATTTCAACTAAAAAGGCAGGTGATGACTACATATTATAGCGGCCCTATATACAAAATATCCTGAGGCTACTCATTTTTATTTCAACATTCTGATTTCCTGAGGCTACTTACTTTTGAGTTATGCGAGATACATACGTACAGACGCCACGAAAAAATCTCTTCTGAATCCATTTTAAATCAGTTTTATAATTCGCTAGTCCTTTATTCTGTTTTAACATACAGTTGTCATGCAAAAACATCATTAAATTGCATTCAGTAGTGGTTAAAATGCATATTACCATTGAAATATTATACCCTGAATTTTTCGTGATTGCAATACTTCCTGTACTTTGTACAAGAAAGTAAAAACAATATGTATTATTATTTCTCATTTTTTTTTAATCTTTTCCTACATTTTTTTTCTTTAATTATGGAAAATATTTATGAAAGATTTAATATATTATGCCAAAAAGAAAGGTGCTGAAGTTATTTCATTGTACCTTACAGGGGAAAGTAAGTAAATAAATAAATAAATATGTAAGTAAAATTCATGTGGCATAAGATACGTGTGTAGTATTTGGGAACTGAAACCATCATTTTAATAAATACATTATGTCCTCAAAGCAAAATAAAGCTGCCAACCCGCTCCCTGTAAACCTGGAGATTTTTTATTACATTTTCTACTCTCCTGGTTTTTAATTTATCTGAATTTATATAATATATTTTAAATTAAATTTAGAAGAAATTTTGATATTCAGTGTTATAAAGAACATTTTGATGATAAATTCTTTAAAAAAAAACTATTGCAGTGATGTCATCTTTTAACAAAATTTAAATTATTCAAATTCTATACCCCTTCCCCCCAGCTAGTTCCCTTAGGAAAGTCTTCCATGGCAGGTAGCTCTCATGTGCTTTACTATAATTAAATTAAACAAACTAACAATCTATCCCCCAACCAAATGATTTACATATTATTTCTTTTAATTAATTTTTATTCAGCCTGGATTGTTTCATAAATTCATAACAGAGATTAAGAACATTTTGTGTGTAAATATTTGTTTTTAATTTTGCTTTAAATTTGTAAAAGATACATTAATAATTTTATTCCCATGATTATATTTTCATGATTTAAAGTATCTATATAATTTTTCTTTTCCCATTTGGGTTTCCACTGCAAAACTAAATGCAATTAGACAAAGACCATAGTTTAATATCAAATTCATTGTTCTAAATTTTAATTCTGTATATTTGCATCAAAAGTGCATGATAACTACACTCATGTCCATAAATTAAGGATAATTCGGAGTCACGCGGAAATCGAACTCTAAAATAAATATATCATATTGTGTAATGAATATAATAAATATATATATTGTATCATATTCTTGAAGATGTGTGTAAAATCACTACACGCATCTTCAAGAATCATATGCAAATTTCAGGAAGTAACCAGATGACACCGATGGTACGTCACAATCACGAGAGTGATATATAAGGAATACAGGCAAAGAAGTAAAATTTTTCACAGGCGCTTTATAAGCATTTCAGTACAATAACCGAATAGTTATGACACAAAGGACGCATTTGGATGGTTTTTTACGTGGTAGAATTATCAGCTGTCTGGAATGTGGGCGTACCCAACTGGAAGTATCAGACAAACTTGGAATTGCCCAGAGTGTCATCTCCAGGCTTTGGCAACGATTCCAAGATGATGGTAATGTGAGTAGACGTTACAGCACAGGTCGCCCCAGAGTTACAACGCCGAATGAAGACCGGTATTTGGCAGTTACTGCCAAAAGAAACAGGCAGAGCACAACCTCAGACCTTTCTCGTCAGCTCTCTTCAGCCACTGGTATGACAATTTCAAGGCAGATCGTATACAGACGCTTAGGGCAGATTGGTCTATATGCTCATAGACCTGTCAGATGCGTTCCACTTACTGCAACTCACTGTCGCTTGCGGTTAGCCTGGAGTAGAAAGCATGCATTGTGGACACCGCAACAGTGGGCTTGTGTGATGTTTTCCGACGAGTCCAGGTTTAGCTTGCAGTCTGATTCTCGCTGAACTTTCATATGGAGAGCTCCAGGTACCCGTTACCACCAAGAAAACATCATTGAACGACACCATTACGGTGGTGCAGGAGTGCTCGTTTGGTGTGGAATTATTCTGGGTTACAGAACTGACCTGCATGTTCAAATTGGAACCATGACAAGCCAAATCTATCTGGACGTCTTTCTGGAACAACTTGTACGTTTATTTCGGGGCGCCATGGGTGCACAATTTGTGTTTATGAATAACAACACCCGTCCTCACTGTGCAAACATCGTAAGCGAATGCCTTCAATCGGAGGATATCACCTGTATGGATTGGCCAGCATTCTCACCGGACTTGAATCCAGTAGAGCACGTGTGGGACATGTTGGCCGACGAGTTGCAGCCTGTCAACCTCCTCCTACATGTCCATAGACTCCAACTATTACGGATTCTCCGTAGTTTCTATGGAAATTCATCAAAAACTACGAGCTACGAAAAGTATGGAAAAAACTACGGATTTTACAGAAACAAGAGCAGGAGAAGTAGTACGCAAAACGGAACCAACTGATTCATCGGATGATTGGCTGAATACTCATGCTATCATATATCACGTGTTGAGTGCGTTTCTGGTTTTGAAGAATAGCCAATCGTAGATCAGTAACTCCAACTAGTAATGACTTGTCAATAGTTCCCCCCCCCAAACATCTGTCTCCCAGGTTCCTCGCTGCTGCATGCGGCTCCATTGGTTAGATTACGGCGAGAGCTTAGCGTGTGTGTTGTGAACTGTGATTCAAGTCGAAGTTTTTTGTTAATAATGCTACCTCGAACGAAGACGCCAAAGTTATCAAAGCAAAAATTTAAAAATTCATATTCTTCAGAATTTCCATGCATTAAAGCATCCGAAATCTCTGTGAATCACGCACACTGCAGTGTATGCAACAAAGATTTCTCAGTTGCACATGGCGGTAAAGATGACTGTAAACGGCATGTTTTTTCTCAAAAGCATATAGAACTTGGCACTGTAAAATCTAAAGAAATAACGAATTTCTTAATAAAAGATGATGAAACAGATCCTATAAAAGCCGAATGCTATTTGTTCGATTTTTAATTGAACATAATCTACCGCTTTCTGTTTCGGATCATTCCAAAGAGCTTTTCAAAGCAATGTTTCCGGATTCTGCCATAGCAAAAAAATTTATATATAATTGATATATTCATATGTAATGCATTCTGTAATGCTTGCTGTCTTAATAATACGTCATTCAAATGGGTTTTCTTCCGCAAAGCGCCCGGTAAATGTAAACATTGGCGATAATAGTTCAAACCTGGTAACCCGTCAGTTCAATTGCCACCTTCGCTGTTCGCATTTGCAGATTTAAACTTTTCTTCACGTATTTCTTATTATTTTTTCGGATTTTCACGTTATTTTTATGAATTTTTAACAATATTCATATAATATAATAAACATATTCATATAATTAGTGAAGTTTTCGGAGATAGATGCTTGTTCGCGGAAGAAAATCATGAGAGAGGGAATGATAATCGGAAACACGAATATTTTGATTTTTTTGCGCAATACATTTATAAAATAAAAAAAATAAGTATGAGAAGAACATAATTTATTACTAAAAAAAACTTTCATGTAATCAGGCAGTTGCAATTCAGTTTCTATTTAAAATGAGAATATTTGCTGATTTCATTTATGTGTTGATAATGGATTTTCATAGTTTTGGAAATACTTTTAAATTATACAATGAAGATATTACCTATAAAAGTACTTTTTGATTTTATGCTTTTATAATTTCCTTAGAAACTGCACTGTTAAAAACAGGAATATTTTGGAATTTTATAATATTGAAAGATATTCAAAGACAGATGCGAATTTTACTAATTTTTTCCATTAAATAGATAACTTTGTCAAGAAAAGAGTTCATTATTACAAAGATCTCATTATTAGATTATTATTTCACTTCCATTAAGCTTAATATATTGTTTTCCGTGCTTATTTTAATTTAATACAAATTTATTTTCGTATATCACGTTTAATCGGTTAATTTTACATCCATATGCTTTTATATATTGTTTTCTTTGCTAACCTGAATTTATGTCATTTATTCTTTTGATTATATGCACTAAATATCACCTTTACGCGGCTTACTTCCATGTGTTTAATAACCGTACGTCGCTCAACCGTTGGTGAGCTTGGCGACTGCAACGGCGCGAACGGGTTCTTTGCCGAAGCGCCAACGGGCGCTTTGCGGAAGTGCTTTCTATTGTTAAAAAAAAATCAGACGCAATTTCGACCAAATTTAGGTCTTAATTAAAACTCTTAAAGCAGTTTTGATTGAAAAAATAAATATGCAGCAAATGAAGAAATGTGTTATAAAAAAACATTCTCAAAATCAGAACTTAAGCATGCTACATATAAATCTTTGCATTCGTAAATTATAAGTATTTTGTTTAATACTTATATGTATTATTCTTGGTTATTTAAATTTTATTTCCCTGTGGAAATCATATTCAGAATAAAGATATATGATTTATAGATTCTGATTTTTTCTATGATTAGTAGTGATTTGAAATACTTGCTTTTTTCATATATTAGTAGATTTAGTGATATACATGCTTGAGGAGTTAAATGAAAATTTCTAATTAAATGTGCATATAATTTACAAGGTATATTTTTAATTATGCAGTTTTACATGCATATGGATTTTAAATGTAATAAAATTGATTACAATTAATTAAAAATTAATGAATAGTTAATTACAACATGCGTTATGCGCGCATTTTCAAAGTTGTAAAAATGTCGTTCGCGCGTTGACTACTGACAAGGTTTGCTGAAGGTTGGAGTCTATGCATGTCTACCAGAACTTCGAAGAGCATTGCTTTTTGAGTGGTGTAATATCCAAGGTCAGATCGATAATTTGATACTCAGCATGCCTAGGCGTTGTACGGACTGTATTGCATTGTCTGAGAGACATACAATGTACTAACAATCATACCAACCATGTAATTTTTTTTGTAATTTGCTCCAGGGAGAAAAATTTGCTATTTTTTTTAATAATATCAAACATATAGCATCTTTTTTTGCTCTTTACCTTTTGTTTAATAAATAAGCTTTTCAAATAAGTCAAATTTATTTTGCTTCTAACTCTTCCTTTACCTGATTTTGCATTATCCTTAATTTATGGACATGAGTGTATTTTAGTTTTTTAATTAAACATGGCAAATTGGTTTTAAATAAAATTCAAAGGCACATTACCGTATGCTGCAAAAACTTTCTTGTTTCATGCTTCAAAATTAACAATGTCAAGAAATCAGTGGTTTTATTATTAGTATTATTATTTAGTTTGAAGAGTAAGGAACAGAACTTTTGTAATCCACAAAAAGTATCTGACCGAGATTCTTCATTTTGCTTCATATATGTATTGCTATATAGAAGTCTGATATTAATTAACAGTATTTTCTTTTAATCTTTTTTTTCTGTCCTTCCTTTTCTCTTTTTAAAATTTTACACAGTTTCCAGAGTTTCTATCAGAATATCTCAAAAACTCACTTTTCAAGGTGAAAGATTTCACTCTCTTTCTTAAATATTTTCTAGTTTTTCTGCATTCTAATAAAATATCCTGGTCTTTATATTTTAACAGTAATAACCAAATTATGGTACATAATTCCATTTTATAATAAATACTAAGTAGTTGTATCTGACTATGTATTCATTGTTACAAAAAATAACAGATTTTTATTGCTTGCAAGAAAAATGGGGCTCTAAGTTCTGTAATTTGAATCTGGTGTAAAATCAATATGGTTCGATGTTCTTCCACTAAATGTAAAAAATCTACAGTATTCTAAAATATCCGGATAATTTTGACATTTTTAGTTGGGAAATATTCATTACAAACATGGTGTGCAAATGGTTCAATAAAAAATTGCACAGCTTTGTTTTGAATAACTAGTGTTTTCATTATTTAGTAGGAGGAAATGTGTATATGTAATACTAATTTATGATCAAATAATATTACAAGATTTTTTTTTCTGTCATTTGACTTTGAATTTTTTTAAGTGTTTTAAGTGCACAATTTTGTGTTCTGTAGCTTAAATTTCTGTGGATTAATTCTTAAGCTAGTAAACCTATCATAAAGGTTTACATTGAAAATTTCAGATTTGAATAAGGTCAGAGTGCACCCCCCCCCTTTAAAGTTGTCAAATAAAATATTGATATCAGGTGAAAAAAGTATTGTGTTTATATATTTTTTTGTTTTAATTAATTTATTTCTGTAAAAAGTATTTCTTAGCATTGTAAAGGTAGTTGGAATTTTTACAATGCTCACAAAACATTTAAGAATGAAATTGTAGGTCAATCGCAAAGTCATCAGTTGTCTAATTATTTAGTTTGGTTTGGTTTATTTAATTTCGAAAAAGCACTTGAGGGCTATCTGCTTAAGGGGAGGGATGAATTTTTAAGAGAAACTAGCTCATACACATTTTACACATGGGGAAAACCACGAAAATGCCCATGCAACCAGCCTGCTTGCAAGGATTTGAACCCATATTGAACTACCAGTGTTCAGCACTTTTATTACTTTGCTGCTGGTGGACCTGTTTAATGATTTGACAAAAGTTGATAATCTTTTACGTTCTGTTCCATTATGAGTGTGGGGGTAAATTGAAAAAAATTCATCACGCTATTGTAATTCATTGTTGAACCATCAAGAGAAAATGTTTAAAAAGATCTAATGACAAATACAAGTTCTAAAATTTGTGAACCATTTATTTGCAAAGGAATAGGAAGGATAAAAATATATTTATAAATTTAACTACCGCCTGGAAGAAAAGCTCAGAATACTACAATTCCTTACATAAATTTTAACAACTGATGAGAATTGGTTCTGTGCTTAGAATTTTGAATATACTGTTTAGTTTGGATGACTAAATCCATTTTTGCATCTCTTAATGTAACTGTTGTGATTTAAGCCATCAGTTCATCATAGTCATTTTCCTGTTAAAACCTGCTCTTCAGGAATTAAGTATTAAAATGTGAATGATCTTAATGACTTATAAAAACAATATATATTCTTTGGTTTTGCAATCATCATTACTGTGAAAAAGTACTGATATTGTGTTTCATATTATGAACATTAGACTTTGCAATATTATTTTATCTCTGATATTGTGACAGAAAACTAATATCGTGTTTCACATTTTGAACATCAGATACTGGTATTACAATGCTTTTTCCCCTGCTTAATTTTATTAGCATTTAGATGACTTTAATGTACTAAATTTGTTTAAAAGTTAAACTAAAATAAACTTCATTTATAGCTATAAGGAATGTCAAATTTAAAATCTTGGATGCTGTAATTGCTGGAGAACCTATTCATAGAGGAGGTGGTCAAATCATTCCAACTGCGAGAAGAGTAGCATATTCTGCTTTCCTTATGGCCACACCTCGTCTTATGGAGCCATATTATTTTGTTGAAGTTCAAGCACCAGCGGATTGTGTATCTGCGGTGTACACTGTTCTGGCTAGGCGCAGGTAGGCTGCAAGTATTATGTTTGCAGAGATAAATCATATAAACTTAACAGCTAATATGGAGTGCAATATAATTGAAATAAAAGATTGTATTAAAAGAAAGTTATACTCTAATTTTTCTGTGTTATTTAAGTTTAAACATGTATTTAACTAATGATTTTATATGTAATGTATATGTAGAAATATGATTATTAGACTTTGAGCTTACTTATTTTATTTTAGCATAGTAAAGAGCTTATTACTCTTTGTAAGTGTAATAAATGGAAAAGAAATCAACCTCGTTTAAAAATGTAACAAGCATATCTTATACAAATAGATAGCATATGAAGATACTGCAAGAATCTTCAGTATTACTTGGTGAATCTTTCAACGGGGCTTTTTTTCCCCCCTTAAAACTATGCTAAAAAATGCTGTTTATATCAGTAGTCAAAATAACACATTTTTGAAGATATATTTATTAGCTTGATCAATTTCTCATATATTTATTTTCTGTAATTTTTCTAGGAGCAAGATATAAAATAGTCACTTTTTTGGAAGGGAAGGGGGCTATTTAATTTAGAAAATATTGCTTATACATATTTCAGTAAACATTATATAAATGTATACTGCTATTTAATTACAAAAATAATGGAAGTTATGAATCATCTAAAGACTTAAAGCAATTAGTAAATTTTATTGTTATTTTCAATATGATTAGGCTTTTCAAGAAATATTTATATTTTTTCCTGTATATTGTGTACATATAGCATGTTTCTGTACATGTAGAATGTCCTCTTAATTTTAAAACAGGTACTAAACTGAATCATTAATGAGTCTTTTACTTCTATTATTTGATTGTATTGTTCAGTTCTGTCCATTATTAGAGTTGTTTTGGAGAGGAGCATCTAAAACAACTTCAACAATGAAATGAACAATAAAGTCAAATAACAGAAATACAAGACTCAAATATTTTGTTCTGTACCTGTTTTTAAATGAACATATTATAGATGATAAGTTTGTACATCCTTAAACAAAGTCATAGGTAAATTTGAAAGTACATTTTCATTTATTTATAATTGTTGTTCATTCATGTAAGAGCATATTTGTTTTTACTGTAACCAAGCATTTCATAAAAAATAAATGTGTTTTTTAATCATGCATTATTTATAGAGGTCATGTTACACAAGATGCACCAGTTCCTGGCTCTCCTTTGTATACAATCAAGGCATTTATTCCTGCCATAGACTCATTTGGATTTGAAACAGATTTAAGAACTCACACACAAGGACAAGCTTTCTGCTTATCTGTGTTTCATCACTGGCAGGTATGTGAACATAAATTTTCTTGTGCTAATCTTATATTACTACAGTAAACGTTTTCAGAACTTTGTGGCAACACTTACAGAACAAAAATGTAAAATTACCATTTTATGTCATCTGTTGAAGTTAGATGTGGATTGTTTTGTATGTATGAATATCTCCGTTATAACTTCCTGCTCAAAACCACTTTAAATCTGCATCAATCATTGAAAATTAATGCAAATTTCTCACATTATTTAATGGTAGAAACTTTAATTAAATTGATGTTACAGGCTTTTTAAATATGATAATTACATTTCTCTTCTCTAAACACATCACACTTGTATAATATAAATTGCTATTTTGTAGGTCGAAACTTTCAAATTGTAAAAGAAACTTTCATCTCTAAAATGTTTCATTTTATTAACATTAGCATTCAATATGCATCTCAGAAGTACACCATAGAGTCATTACATCGTGTTCACTTATCTAATGAAGTACTAGACTTTTCTAACTTTGAAAACAGCAATCATTCTAAGGAAATATTAATAACATTTTATAAGGCCTATCACTTCTTAGTTAAATTGGGTTCGTTTGGCAAATTTGTAGGCTAAGCCATGGCCTAAAAATTTAAACAAAATTCGTCATCATATCATATGTTAAAACAGTCTGTCAAAGTTACACAGCTGTTGGTAATGCATCTTAGAAACTAGCTACTCATCACTAGCAAGAACACAAGGCATGAATGGTGAACTTGATCTGCAGTGTTATTCCGGTCCTTAACAGCTGTTAGAGATTGTTCCATTAGGATATTGGGTTCAGAAGATTCCCATGAAAAAATGCCTATAGTATTACTTCATTGGTGTTCATCACTTTCTATCAAAGTACCATAGCTTCTAATAATAATTGGCATATATGCCGTACTCTCTTCGTATACAAGCTTTTTTCATATGAGATATTTCATTTTCTTTTCATGCACATCATTTTGATTTAATGTGTGGGAGCCAAGCCTCTAAGATTTTGTCCTCGTAAATTCTAAGAAAAGTAATTTAATGGTACAAATTTTATTTCTGCCACCTAACATTGCATCTTTGTTACAGTTGCTGGACAAAGGCATACTTGCAACATTTAAAACGTACTATGCAAAACAAACATTTCAAGACAAACTGAATGATGAAATACTGTGGTTGTGTGGAAGAAATTCTCAATAATGGATTATACCAATGTTAGATTAGTATTAATTGGATTAAAACTAGCAATTTTATATGCATGTTGGAAAGAGGTTTTACCACATTGTGTAAAAAGCACAGATGCCATTATTAGTCCAAAGGGATTTAGTCCCGAAGGACTATTACTTTCGTTTTGCGATTTTGTGTCGGAAACACAAAAATGGCGTATCACTTTTCAAATTGTTGCCACTGAATGTTATCACTCTGCATTAAATTTTAAAAAATGAAAAATCTGCATAAATGTATGCTTTTTTTTTGGGGGGGGGACGTAGCTTTCTCTTCAAAAATCGTCTGCGTGCGTTGCACGGGAAAATAAAAAGGAATTTTAATTACAGTTCTAAATAAATAGCCAAATAAATGTGAAATTCGTAACAATATTCTCTAAAACTTTAACGAATTTTTCATTAACAAACTCAAAGATTTCAAAGCCAGCAATACCAACGTTGTACAGAAAAACATTTTTATCTCCAGCGCGTGAGAGTGTGTACCGAAATTTCTAAAGATATGCAGAATTTAAAATTATTTTGCGATATTGCTGTTGAACTGAATTTTATGGTTTAAGTGCGAAGAACATGGTATTTAACAAATAAAGGTAACACACAAAATGTTAAATAAACGCCCCTTTGGACGTAATTAAAATCTGAAACCTTTCAGATTTTTTTTTTTTCCAAATACGATCAAATTCTTCTGGATCATTACAATGGTACATGCAGTTGGTGGAGAAAGATTTGATGATGTATAATTTGAAGATTTTAATAAGTTGTTAGTCAACAAAGCCCTTAGCAACAAGGAAATATTAGAGGTTCTTCTTGATACTACCAATCCCACTGACTATAATAATAATGAAGAAAATGTTCCAGTTTTAAATGCAGATTTAATAAAAGACGTCTGGAACTAGACAGAAAACTGGGTAATCATATTGCCAAACATGACCCTAATAAAGAACATGCTGGGAAGTTTAAACATCAATTTATGTTGTTCACAGCCTCTTACAGAGACAGCCTAAGCCAAAAAAAGAGAAAAAACATTGGTGAAACATCAGCACTAGAAGAGACTTGTGCTGGTTTTTCTTGAGACATCACAAAAAAAATTTCATTAACCTTTTGATGGTCACATCCAGCTGGGGCACAAATAAATGTAGCTCACATTATAAAGTGACGACTGAAAGATATCAAACATATTTAGGATGAAAGAATTAAATCTCACAGTTGCTAATGGGTTAATAGAGGAAGGTGATGATGTGCACAATATTTCTAGTGATAGCAGTGATATCTCAGTCATGTGCAAACACATGCATCATTTATTATCAGAAAGTGAAGATAAATACATCTTGCTATACATAATTTTTTTTTCTTGTTTATTTTTCCAAGATTTTTATTTTTATTTCAATTGCAAATTTACTTTCATGCATTCTCATTACATATTACTACATGTCTGTTTTGTTGAAATATAATAATAAGCTTAAAATGAATATTTTCAGAGTTTTTTTTAAAATTATTTTTCCTGATTTTATAGATCCGAAATCATCCATAGATACTGTTGGCAGTTGCTATTCACTGTCTTAGCGGAAGTACACAATTACTTTGGTTTGCAGTGTGTGTGCAATTCTTTTATGTCAGTAAGCAAGAAGTGCAGTGTGCTGCATATTCAAATATGTATTCATTGTCGGAATAAATGTTTGTCCTCTTACTATATCATAGATTCAGAGGAAGAACGTGGTTAATGTGACTTTATCTGCTTCCTGCTGTGCTGTTAAAAAATTACCTTAATTTAAATAAATGTACATGTACTTTTCAGATTTTGGAAAGGGAGGGGGAATAATGATCTTTTAACAATGGTGAAAGGAGTGCACGGGCAAAAAAAGGTTGAAAACAGCTGTGTTACGTAGGACATCGGCGTTGTTCTACATTGGTTATAGGACCAGGCAATGCTTTAAATGAGCAGTAAAACCATCGTTGTTAATTTTTTGACAAGTAGCACCGAGTCTTCTGAAAGAGAAAACGATGACAAATACAGTTTGCATTTAAAAGCTAAATAATCCTGAACATTTAAAGCATGGAAGTTTTAAATTTAATAAGCAGTAAAATCATCATTACTGACTTTTTTCAACAAGGTATGCTGAGTTCACTGAAACCAAAAATGACAAAAAGTAATTTTTTCTACAAGCTACACTGAGTCAGTTGAAGCTGAAAGTTAAAGTAGAATATGAAGGTGAAGATAAATTATTTTCCCTATCTCGTGTAAACCAAAAAAGAAGGAAGTAGGCCGAAATGTATCTCGGAAAAGCCGTCACTAATGCTGTTGTTGCCATTCCTATTTATTTTAAGGATTCCCAGAGGTAAGTGGCAAAAGATACTGGCATTATCACCATATTGAATGTTTTTTGCATTATTAACAAATTTACTATTGCTGCTGTTGCATACAGCCTTGATAAGAAAGGTACAGGTAAAAGAAATATGCTCAATTTCTAACTTGAAGGAGGTACTTTTGATATATTTGTTCTGACCATCAAAGACAGAATATTTGAAGTAAACTGCTGATGATACACATCTTAGCAGTGAAGATTTAAACAGTATGGTCAACCACTTCATTTAGGAAATCACACAAAAAAAAATGTTGGAAAAGGTGGAGAACTGTCTATAAAAAGATGAAGAGAACTTTGTCATTGTACACAAACAAGCATCGAAATTGGTTCTCCTTTTGAAGGTGCTAATTTCTATTCAATCATTACATAGCCTGTTTTTAAGAATTGAATGCTGATTTGTTTACAAACACATTTTTTATCTCTTGAAAAAATGTCTATATGATGCAAAATTAGATAAAGCTGAAGTCCCCGACACTGTCTTAGTAGGTTAATCTACTTGTATTCCTAATTCAGAAGCTGCTGCACAATTTCTTTAATGGTAAAAACTTAACTAGAGCAAAAATCCAATTGAAGCTGTAGCATATGATGCTGCAGTCTAAGTTGCCATTTTAAATTATCATAAATCTTAGGTTGGGGGTGAAAGATCTGTTGTAGTTGGGTGTAACTTCATTGTTTCCAAGAACTGAAAGCTTTGAACTGCAAATAAAAGATCAAGAAAATCTTCAAAAGGGGGTTTTGGCAATCACCGTTCGCTGTCTTAGTGGAAGTGCACTATTTGCTTGCTTTGCTGTGAACACATTACTTTTATGTCACTCAGTCAGTAAATGAGAAATACAGCATGCTATATATTCAAACATAGTTTTCTACTCTGCCCCCCCTTTTTTTTGTTTTCATCATTTGCCCTGTTAAAACATCATTATCACTCTACAAATATGATGTCTTTTTTTTTTTTCATGTAATCTTTAGGAATGTATCTCTTGTGTATAAGTGCTTAGCCATCTATATGATGAACTAGGAATATGCATTTCATGAATGAGACATCTTTTCTAATTATCTCCAATCCAGGGTCACTGGTCTTATGAATATTACAGGAACAGTCATGAATGAGAGTAATAATTATGGATCATTTATCAGACTGTAGCTCTACAAACATTTTGCTAAAATCTTCCCTGACATCTAGTATCAGTAAGCTATTCTTGTAACTTCTTAACATGGCATCACTTTTGATACACATTCAGTATAATGTTATGTGAGCAGCACTTAAGCAGATGTCATTTTAGAGTTACTAATTTTGAGGCACTTTACCTTCACAGCTTGTCTGTTATCAAATTCTGTATAAGTTAACAATGTTTTTCATTCTCAGGATGCTCATTCTGGGGTTGTATATAGATATATGTATTATGTATGTAAACATATTGCTCTGTGATGTAGACAGTATGATTGTTTCCTAGGAGTGATCATATTGTAATGACCCTTCAGTATAGGGGTGACCATATGGTCATAAATACAAACAGTATTTTATATTTCAATAGACAATTATTTTATCTTCTTAAAATCTCTTATTTTGATGATTGCGCTAAAACATTATTGAGTTGACATAAGCTTAATCCTCACAGAATACTGGATTTGAATAAATATTATTTAATTCTGTATTAATTGTTTTTTCAATAAACTTTTTGTCTAAATTGTTCTAATCAAGCTTATTTGAACTATTAAAATACGCTTTCAAATTAACAATATCATTCTTATTAGATTGTACCAGGTGATCCTCTAGACAAAGGCATAGTTATCCGACCTTTAGAACCTCAGCCAGCGGCACATTTAGCTCGAGAATTTATGATAAAGACACGGAGAAGGAAAGTAAGTCATAATACTTTTGTAATACATAATTATTTTCTCTACAAAATGGAAAATTAAAAGAAAAAACAGTTATTTCAAACTTGGATTTAAAATTCTTTTTTTTTTTTTTTTTTTAAAATTTTTTTTTTTTTTTTTTTTTTTTTATCACGTAAGAGAATTCAGGAAACTTATTCTGATTTAAGATCTTTTGCATAAGAAAAAAGTGAAATTCTGTTTTAGTATTTAACAGAATGGTTGAACACTTGCCATTCTTATTGAAATATTTTTATCTTAATCAGAAATGGCCAAGAGATTGAAAAGTACAAGTAATAGTTTGATTCACTAAGAGATCATGTAATACATAAGAAATGTAGTTAGTAAATGCATACATTTTGATGTATTTTTTGTGAATTAAATATGCTCTTTAAAGCTACTACTGTCCATGAATTAAGCCTTTTAGCTCTAATCTAAAAAATAAAAATAAACTAACTGAATATAGCATTCATTACAGAGGTTTCAAATACCAAATTTAATATATAATTTTTTTCATTGATTTCACATTGTTATCAGAATTTTCTGTCTGGCATTAATTTAGTATAATTGATTTATTTCTTACAAAAATACTGTTATTAAGCTACTATATTTAGTAATGATTAAAATAAATGTTATCTGAAATATTCCTGTATTTAAATACAATAAATATGGATATAAAAAATTATCTAGGACAGTTCTTTTTGAAGTATGGAAAAAATACCTTCTAAGTAATATGCTTTGAAGCATACATACTTGTTTCAGTGCTTCCAATGCTGAAGCATTGAGAGAATGTCCTTTAGTATCTGTCACAGATAGTCTCAATGGTTTTATGTGCTTGAATAGAACCATGCTACATAAAACAGTAGAGTCACAGGGTAAGAAATCTGCAAGATGATTGTGGCATGACAGGGATCCAAATAAAACATGTGTAAACTGTTTTCTCTTTAGTATGAATCCAGAAGTTAAATCATTTTTTTTTTTTTTTTTTTTTTGCGTGTGTGCATACGTAGAAATTATACTAACATCTCTGACAACCAAACTGAAATATTACAAGTTTCATTCATGTGACATGACTTTTCTGCAAAAATTTTGAACAGATGCGATCTCAGGGTCCAACTGACGATTAGTATTTTGGGTTTTGCAACACATCTTTGAAATGTGCTTTCATTGCATGTATATCCTCCTGGATGAGTTCTGATATCTTGAGAAGATAGAGGTCATCAGATGTTAATCTGGGCTGTAGGCATATTTTATTTCCATCCAAATAGTAAATAAAGTCTGAATTAAGCAGTAGCTAAGCATTATTCATCATATTGTCTTTTTGCTATTATATTCATTATGAACATTTTCAGAACTTTTATTGAATTTCCTTATAAATGGATCAGATATGGAATATGGTTTAATAATTAAATTTAAACAGCAGACTATTAATTTTTTATGGTGTCATAAAAGTAATTAAATTGTTAAATTTCATATGTCTCCCCTAATGTATAAAATATATTCAGCCCCTTCCTGAAAAAAATGTATGTTAAATATTTTCTAGTATGATATCTGAAAAATATCTACTTAAAAGATTCACATATATGTACTTTTCTTTTGACAGGGTCTTAGTGAAGATGTTAGTATTAACAAATTCTTTGATGATCCTATGTTGTTGGAGCTGGCTCGTCAAGATGTCATGCTGAACTATCCATTATAATAACAATGCACTGAACTTTTCCATTTTCTGTAAATAATAATCAAACATCTTGTATAAACAATTTTAATAAACATTTCAAATAATTATGAATATATTATTAATCTTCAAATTAATTAAAAAAACTATTTTTATAAACATGTATTGATTTACAAAATGGTGGATGAAGCAATTCCATTGAAAGAGGACAGTGAAGTGGAAGAAAGCACTGTTTGTTGGTCCTCAAAAAGATCTTGGATTGCTTTATCAGGCAACTAATTAAAACTCAACCAGTGAGTATTCTGAAACAAAATGAAATATATTAATAACACATTTTCAGGAAATACTACAAGTTATAATGAATTACTATTGCAAGTAACTATAGAAATAAATTCGACTTGCAATTTGTTTTAACAAGATATGTCACTTTTCATATAAAAGTTACTTATTTTTAAAATGTATATTAAATCACTTCATGTTCTAAAAATATACTTTGTTTTGAAACATTATGCACATTTGTCTGTAAATATGAAAATATTGAGAAAAGGCACTGTTAGGATGCATATTAGTAGCTGAAGAGATAATTAACAAACACTACAACAAATTTCCTCACATTAAATTTTCGGTTAACATGCTGGCTGCATGCAACATTCTTCCCATGTTTAAAACTCAATAAATAATGCAGGGGAAACATTTTAATTTTTTTAAACAACGTGATAACTTCTAAAATATTAAAAAAGTTTTCAATTAAAAAAATTAATTTTCATCAGAACTTATTTAGGAAAGGTTTATTAACAGGATAATATATTTCTTTAATTATGAATGATTTATATTACACTGGATGATGATTTAAATTTATTTGCATCAACATAAGAGAAAAATTTGTGTCATTAAAATTACATCTAACAAGATACAAAATGCTAGGTTCATGCAACCTTAATAACAAATCTTTTCATATAAACAAAATACAACAAAAGTTATAATAAAACTCTAACATTGTTTTTATATAACAGATTTAAAAGAATTAACATGATTTAAAAAAAAGTGAAGCATTAGAAAGCTAAAAAAGTTAGTACCAATTTAGTCTTCATTAGATGCATTTAGAAGGCACTTCATGCTGCAGCATCTATTTCTGTAGTGGAAATTAGACTGGTTAATTTTCAAGAAGAAAAAACTGAAATGATAACACTATTTTGCACATAAAAATAAAAAGAAAACCAAAAAAATCGTATATATGCAAACAGAAACAAACAAACACAAAAAACTAACATACAAAAAGGTAAAATTTTTTGGTTTTATACCATTAGCAAATATTGCAAAAATATTAGTCAAAATACTGCCAAATTCATTAGATGCAAAGGAATAAATTACCGCTGGATGCCTAGCTTCTTCTCTGCGTATAACTTGCTGAGTTTGTACATCATTAAACCTAAGTACAGCTGCAATCACTTTTGCTAAAGTCTAAAAAAATATGAATATAGAAATTTTCAATAATAATGTTTCATCAAAGATATAAAATCTCATCAAATATTCTGAAATTCATGTTCGAGCAGAGAAAAAAAAATTAAGGGTCAATTCATAGATTATTGTGCACTATTTGCAGAATTTACTCCAACTCTGCCAAAGATGTTGGCAAGTTTAAATACAACCAAAAGAAGGTTGCCAAGGGTGAAGAAAAATACCTCACTTTCTAAAAGAACACATTTTAAAATAAATTTTTCTATAAACTTCACAAAATTTAGCCACTAGAAAATTCCAGCATAGAATCACTCTAAATTGATTTCGAATTATAAAAAAATCTGTAAAAATTAAAAACTTGAGACCTGTACTGCAACAAGTCCTTGAAATTATTTTTAGCTCAAAGCAAGGTTAGCTGAAAAGGGCTCAAAATTGCATTTTGCATCGAAATGCTATAAACTGCTGTATCACTTTTCAAATTGTTGCCATAAAATATATTGACCTGTATTATATTTGAAGAAATTAAATACACTCGTGTCCATAAATTAACGATAATTCGGAGTCACGCGGAAATCATACTCTAAAATAAATATATTGCTTGTAAAATCACTACACACATCTTCAAGAATCATATGCAAATTTCAGGAAGTAACCAGATGACACCAATGGTACGTCACAATGACGAGAGTGTAAGAGAGTGATATATAAGGAATACAGGCAAAGAAGTAAAATTGTTCGCAGGCGCTTTATAAGAATTTCAGTGCAATAACCGAATAGTTATGACACAAAGGATGCATTTGGATGACTTTTTACGTGGTAGAATTATCGGTCGTCTGGAATGTGGGCGTACCCAACTGGAAGTATCAGATGAACTTGGAATTTCCCAGAGTGTCATCTCCAGGCTTTGGCAACAATTCCAAGATGATGGTAATGTGAGTAGACGTTACAGCACAGGTCGCCCCAGAGTTACAACACCGAAAGAGAACCGGTATTTGGCAGTTACTGCCAAAAGAAACAGGCAGAGCACAGCCTCAGAGCTGTCTCAACAGCTCTCTTCAGCCACTGGTACGACAATTTCAAGGCAGACCGTGTACAGACGCTTAGGGCAGATTGGTCTATATGCTCATAGAACTGTCAGATGCCTTTCACTTACTGCAACTCACTGTCGCCTGCGGTTGAGTAGAGAACATGCATTGTGGACACCGCAACAGTGGGCTTGTGTGATGTTGTCCCACGAGTCCAGGTTTAGCTAGTAGTCTGATTCTCGCCGGACTTTCACATGGAGAGCTCCAGGTACCCGTTACCACCAAGAAAACATCATTGAATGACACCGTTACGGTGGTGCAGGAGTGCTCGTTTGGGGTGGAATTATTCTGGGTTCCAGAACTGACCTGCATGTTCAAACTGGAACCATGACAAGCCAAATCTATTGGGACAACATTCTGGAACAACATGTACGTTTGTTTCGGGGCGCCATGGGCGCACAATTTGTGTTTATGGATGACAATGCCGTCCTCACTGTGCAAACATCGTAAACGAATGCCTTCAATCGGAGGATATCACCCGTATGGACTGGCCAGCATTCTCACCAGACTTGAATCCAGTAGAGCACGTGTGGGACACGCTTGGCCGATCAGTTGCAGCCCATCAACCTCCTCCTACATGTCTACCGGAACTTCGGAGAGCATTGCTTTTTGAATGGTGTAATATCCCCCAAGATCAGATCAATAATTTGATACTCAGCATGACTAGGCGTTGTACGGACCGTACTGCATCGTCTGGGAGACATACAATGTATTAACAATCATACTAACCATGTCATATTGGTTTTTTGTAAATAGGGTTTTTTTTTTTTTTTTTTTTTATTTT
>KK115938.1:467639-517592 GCA_000611955.2 Stegodyphus mimosarum | reverse complement strand
CAGAGAGAAAAAATCACTTTTTTTAATAATATCAAACATATAGCATCTTTTTTTTTTTTTGCTCTTTACCTTTTGTTTAATAAATAAGCTTTACAAATAAGTCAAATTTGTTTTGCTTCTAACTCTCCCTTTGCCTGATTTTGCATTATCCTTAATTTATGGACATGAGTGTAATGAAGAATCTGCATGAATGAATGTACTCACATTGTAAAAAAATGACTATATGTTGAGCCAACAAATTTTGAATAACATAGTTTTCCACCTGAATATGGGCACCTGGAAGCCTGAATCTTGAATTTTTAATTTGTTTTATTATCTATTTCATATTTTTTAAACTTTACAAATTTTTTATTAAGGAACTCGATGATTTCAAAGTGAGCAGTGGAAACACACTATAAGGAAAAAAATATTTTTGTCTTCAGCCAGCAAGACATTCTATCCGAAATTCTAAAGATATGCTGTTTTTAAATATTTTTAGCCCAAATGCTCTCAAATATCTATGTATGTGTAAATTTTTGAAAGAAAAAAAATGCCCCTTTGGGCATAATACAGAATCTGCAAGCTTTCTGATATTTTTAAATCAAATTTCTGATAAACTATTATATTTATTTACTTTTAAGTCACTAAAAGAAAACATGTTAATGATTCATGGAAACAGTTGTATAAAAATTCCACATAACATATACTCTGTGTAAAATAAATACTTTGTATTACTTAAAATATAAAGTAATACAGGGCGTTAATATTTTATGGCAACAAACTGAAAAGTGTTACAGCCTTTTCAAAGCAATAAAAAGCAGCATCATATAAGGATTAAAAATAATTCACTTTAAAATACATATAATTTATTTCAAATTAATTAGCACTTACAAAATTAAAATGCATTGATTTTTCAAAAGAATTAACTCTTGCAACAAAAGTGTGCATCACAACTAGGTCTCGTTATAATGCCTTTTCTAATTCCAGACTTTGTTTCTGCATGGTAAATGTTTAATGAATAAGTAACAGTAAAACAAAAGGGGAACACCCAAGGAAAAAATTAATTTTATTATTCATCATTGAATTAACAACATTTATTGGTGGTATAGCATAACTTAGATTAACTAAATAATGTTTGTTTTATATATACATATATTTTTAAATACAGAAAGTAACTGCTGTATGTAAAGCGCAGAAATGACAAAATGTGCTTTTCAAGAGATCAAAATAAATGTACTTACAACTGGCTCCTTTCCCATCATGTATTCATAAATAATGTTCTTCAAGTACTGTAAAAGAAATTCATATATATTTAAAGCAAGTCAGAACTGACTTAAATATTAACACACATAAATTTTACAATATTATTCATTTTTATATGAAATGCAACTTCCTTCTTAAATATTAGTCAGTATATATTATAATTTTAAAAAAATCAAAAGTTTTACTTTTCATATTCAGTAAAAATTAAATATTAATTTTCAATGCAATATGTAACAGTTGTTAAATTTTTTTAAAAAATGTCACTGATTTCATAAGTATTAGAATAATAAGCACCACTTTACATTTATTTGTTCACTGATGCAACAGTTTAATAATGAAAAATAAATATTCTCCATTAAAAATACACATTGTTATAAAAACAATGCAGCCATGCATTTTAGCCTAACCTTGCCAATTATTTTCACAAAATCTGATATTTATATAAAATCTTGAATCAATGCATGACTAATAAAATGATTATTCACACTGCATCACAAAAAAGAATTTTTAGCTAAATTTTCTTTGTATTTCTAATTTTATATACATTACAAAGTCTGAGATCGGGACTTCGGCAATTTCGGATTTGGGATTTTTCTGGATATTAGATCATCAGTTTAAAACCAGTAAGAGGGCATGTAGAAATTATAAAAATTAAAAATATGAAATCATGATTTATGAAATAATGAAGCATTTATGATCTAAAGAGTATCAAAATTTACAAAAAAAAACTTAATTTTTATTTGTTTACTTCATTAAGCATTTCTTTCAATATACATTGCTTTTTTTGTGCTAATATTTTCTCCTTAATTTGCTCGACAGAGATAATTTGCTGTTCAGTTATAAAGTTCCATTGTTCAAGTCCTGTAATAGCTGTGTCGAGAATTCCGACTAACTCGTCAATCGTAAGTTTTTCGTTTTCAATAACTTCTTCTATCGGTAGCGGTAGTTTCTGGTTCTAGGAACCATACTACAGATTTCACTGTCCGTTAATTGATTTATGATTGGAACATTGTCATCGCAGTGAAAAACTTCTGTTATACCATCCTCATTTTTTACCACTTCTCCACATTTCTTTACAAAATCCATTAATTGGAAAATTTCACCTTTGGTTTGCAATATCCGAAAACCTTCAGATTTGCGTCTATCATCTTCATCATTCTCACCATGAAACATGGTAGCTGACCATAAATTATGCCGAGCATTTTTTACAGTATCGGAAGACACATCATCTCATGATCTTGCAATGCTCCACACAGCAAATTTATTGCTAAAATATTTAAAAAATTCTTGAATAGTCTTGCCATTATTCAAGAAATTTAACATGGATTTTAAAAATGTTACTTTATATTTGCATTTCAGCACATGCACAATTCCGATGTTTTTAAGCTGAATGATGGACATACAGTTTGGAGGAAACAATAATGTAGATATGTTATCTTTCATTAAAACTTTAAGTAAAGTATGAGCCGAACAGTTGTCTAAAAATCGGAACAATTTTTGCGTCATGCGATAAAACAACCGAATTCAGATTTTGCCGAGCCTCGGGTATGAAATTATTTTCAAACCAATCATATGTAAATGCTTATATCATCTGTGCTTTTATATTTGCATGATATATAACAGGAAAATCTTTACTTCTTTAAATTCCGAAGGTGGTGTATTTTTTTCTGATTATGAAATATTTGCACTTGTGCGTTTCTGCAGCATTTGTGAATGCCAAAAATATTAGTCTAGCTTTGGAATCTTTGACACCAGTTAAAGTCATTTCTGTAGAGTTTCCAAGGTGTTTCATCAACGTTGTAAATTTGTCCCGGAGAAAGCGTTTCACTATTAATGAATTCAATGAATTCATCTGCAAATAGTTCAGCAGCTTCAGTATCAGCTGAAGCTTTTTCACCTGAAGTTTTTAACTGCATTATACCATGGCGATTTAAAAATTTGGTTAACCAATCTGTTGAATATATCCACTCAGTTTTTAAGTTTATTTCTTCATGAAATATTGATAGCTGGCCATAAATTATGCTAAGCATTTTTTAAAGTATCTGGAGGCACATCCTCCCATGATCTTGCGATGCTTCACACAGCAGATTTATGCTAAAATGTTTCAAAAATTCTTGAATAGCCTTGTCATTGTTCAAAAAATTTAATATAGATTTTAAAAATGCTACTTCATATTTGCATTTCACTTCACACACTATTCCGATATGGAGGCTTCCGATAGGCTGAGTGATGGATGTACAATTTGGAGGAAAGAATAGTATGGATACATTTTCTTTGACTAAAACTTTAAAGTGAAGTACGAGCCATAGAGTTGTCTAAAATCAGGATTATTTTTGCATCACCAGGAAAACCAACCAAATTCAAATGTTGCCGAGCCTCTGGTATGAAATTATTTTCAAGCCAAACATTCATTAATGCTTGTGTCATCCATACTCTTTAATTTGCAGGATAAATAAATAATGGAGGAAATCTTTATTCCTTTAAATGCTCAAGGTCGTGTAATTTTTCCGATCACGAAAAGTCATGTCTTTCGAAGGTTTTTGCACTGTCTGAATGTATCATTCAACATACTCTTCTTGAAATAAATCTTTTAAAGAACAGAAGAAAATTTTTTGCTGTTTGGTTAGACATTAGTTCTAGATGCATGTACAGAGCAACATAAGCCTTCACAGTTTAATACTTTGTACTCAAAGGATCAGCAAAATCGATTCCAACAACTTCAAAGGGATTTGCCTCTGTTATTATTTCAGTTGGTAAAGGAGCGATAGCTTCACTTAGTGGCTTAGCTTTAAATCCATAGTAAATCACACAATTGTTAATATTAACTCTTTACACATTGTTACCCTTTTATTATCCAAAATTTCTCTCTAACTTGAGTTAAAGTTTCAGCTATACCACCACGTCCTTGCGTTTCATGACAATCTTTAATAATATGATCTGTCAAACGACACTTCTCAAGTAATACTGCCAGGTGTGTTTGGTTATAGCTCAACCTAGCATTTTGAAGCCTCCCACCTACTTTGAGTATTCTAGTTAGGTTTTTTTTAAGTTGAAATCAATGGCACCACTGTATCAGTTTTAAACTCACTTTTATTTTCAAATTTATTATCACGTAAAACAGTGTTATGCCTTGATGGGCATAAATCACTGCGTACATTTAAGCTGCAACGGGCTGATGTACAAGTCTTACAAAAACATAAATAGCATCTGCCAGCCATTTTTGAATTCTTCCTTTTTTCCTCGACTGGACTGTGTAATTTGAGTGGAATGTTTCAAAGATTAATTTTCCATCTTCCCACAAAATATACATTTGGCTTACTTACACAACTTAAAAATTTGCATTCAGCGATGCAACTGCTGGGACAAAATATTTATTTTTGAAGGCAGTGTGATATTTTTCACTTTTAATAAGATCTCAAGATTGATATTTATGTTGTTCAGTTCTGATGTTAAACTCAGAATAATTTGGTGATTGGAAAAATTCACGCTCTCTGCTTCTAACTTCTCTCTTCAGAAATTGCAACATGTTAGTAACTGTGGTTTTTATGCCAGGGATTAACAATCGATTGAACTCTAGAACTAATTTGCTAGGAAGTATTCTCATTAGCAGTGGGCATAACAAATAGCTGTAAGAATTCCAAGTAATGTTAAGGGAATCAAGGCTTCTAATTTCAGATTCTAAACTTTAAATTCGGCAGAAAATTCATACGGGCAAGTATTAAACAAAATTTTATTACCAAAACCTTTCTTTCAAAATATTTATCACCTTGTCATAATTTTTAGCAATTAGTGGTAGGCTCTTTATTGACATTATAGCTGTGTCCATTACTAAAGATCTAAGGTAATTAAATTTGTCTACATCTTTTAAAGCAGAGTTATTATGTACAGCAGATTCATATTGAGCCTCAAAACTGTGAAATTCACATATGTCACCTATAAATTTATGGTTAATTTCAGTAATTTAGCACCTATTATATTTATTTTTCTACTGTAATTACTGTATTTATTTATACTGTACTGAAATTTTTATTTACAGCTATTTACAATTCATTTGCTTACAGAAGAACATTCATCATTTTTTCTGTTGTTACCGCTACATTTCAATTAAAAAATCCACAAAAAACAATAAACATAAAATAAAATAGCTGTGCCCTCTCATGGCCAGCAATGTGAAACTGTACCCTAACATCCATTTATTTCCATGTTTCTAACCATAAAAAGGGTCATAAAATAATTTAACCTCACTATTGGAGATTTTTAATTACAAATAACAATTGCCAATGGTGACAGTAACATAGCATCGTAAGTGTAATCATGTTACAAATATTTGGCTGTAGCAGAATTACCGAAGTTACTGAACAAATGAGCGATGTCAACGTACCAAAGCCAACTGAGTTTTAAAAGCTAATAATTAGTAGCACAATTAGGTTTTATGTTTTTGGTAGACAACAGATACTATAAAATGCTTTTTTTTTCCTCAAAAAGCAAGACAGGCAATCTTTTATAAAAGCACTGTTTTATTTTTAATAGAACTAAATATTTCATTGAGATATAATACCTCAAATTCTGTAGGTTCTGGAATAGACTGCAATGAATCTCTTCTGTTGTTATTATTAACCATAGATTCTGGAGGACTGAGGCGTAAAAGAATCTTAAGTTCCTTGATTTCAGAACTATGAAAAAAGAAATTATTGAAGCCACGCATATCAACATCAAATCACATAAGAAAAATATTACAAAATTCTTCAAGAATGAGCTTTACAAGGGAAAATAAAAATTAAAATAGCCAAAAAGGTTATATGTAAATGTCAACATGTATACATCACATAAAAATTATGTGTATTTTCGCATTATTTTTAGAATTAAGCTTTCCTAAATTTTTAATAATTATTTTTGATTATATTACTGAAGATATACTACAACCTGAACATTTTTGTTTCTGATTTCAGGAGGTACTAGCACAATCACTTCAGTGCAGTTTGCCGATTTATCACAGGAAAAGAATGACGACAATTATATTTATTTCATTTGTTCTAGGGGAAGAAATTTTGTGACAATCACTTGAAAAAGAGATTCAAAGCAATTCCTTCTTCTTTAAGAAAATGTATTTGTGCAAAAATTTTACCTCACTTTCTTCAAGCAAATCTCAAAAGTGCATATTTTAAAACTGAGACAAAAAAAGAAGGGATTTTGTCTATAAAAATGTTCGAACTTGTAATACAGCAAACAAAAATGGTGACTTTTTTTTTTTTTTTTTTTTTAAGAAGCAACATCACGATTTTCTGGAAGCTGAAGAACTGTTATGCTCATGACTACCATTCTATTAAGGAAGTTGCACTAATTAGTAAGTTCCTTTAAAGTTATAATAGTGCACAGAAGCCTAGTTTGTATTTTAGTAACAGATTTCTAATACTTCATGCTATAAATATGACATGTACCATTAGTAAGTGATTTCTAACACTGCACGTAGAACATAAAGTACATAACATTGAACCCAATCCATCCCATATTATTAAAAATAATACATATTGCACACATATACATTTATGCATATATATCAGAAACAAGGACTGTGTTGAAACTCTCGTCGTTAAAACTGTTACCAAACACCATGTGACTTGCGCATGCACGCAGCCAAAATGAAACAGCACTATAACTGAACTTTAGAACTCGTAATGGGCATTTGAGTTAAAGATGTAACCAGTATCTTCTCTCTTTGTCTTGTATGTAATTAGTTAGTAATGTAAATTAAACATATCTTATTATCTTAGAAGCCACTCTTTTTTTAGATGAGTAGTGCCTTTGATGTGTGCAATTAATAAAAATATTCCTGGATATACCTTTGGAGAAGAACGAAAAAGAAGGTCGACTGAAAAGGTAAGCCTTTTTTACCTTTATTTTAAGAATGATTATCTTGTTAATCATAACAATATTTTTCGATGGAATCTTTTGGCTCTTAAGGTTTTGGAGTGAATGACTGATTCTATTACTGATTACAATAAGTCCACCCAATGAAAAAAGGGCAAAGCAAAATAGTCCTCACACTTGCTGCATTCTTACAATAATTCTGTTTGTGGACTTTATGGGTTTTGCATAATATTACAGACAACTCCCATGTCATTCATAAATTTTTATGAAGCAAAAGAAAAAAAAATAGTTAAAATACATTCTTAATAAGATGAAAGCTTTTTTGCCTCACAACACGATACTGGCTGATTAAGCATTTGTCAGGATCCACAGCTGAACCCACCGTCATCCGACTGTCTCAATACTGTCTATGGTGCAAGAAATGATCAATATTACACCTACAAAAGTAACACATGACACACATACCACCAAGCTTTACACAGAAGTCAAACACACAACCTAAGCAATCTGCTAATCGCCATTATCCAGGATGAAAACTTAAAATACATGTTATTAAAAATATACATACACATATACACAGGGTGTATCTTAAATGCTTCAACAAACTAAGAGGGATGATCAGTACAGACTTAGTACTTACTCATCAAGATGAACAAAAATTAAAACGGAATATGGGGGTCGCAAATGACGATTAAAGGGTGAAAATCGAGAAAATGCGTCTGGAGATGGACAAACTGAGACAAGAAAGAAACATTCCAGAAAATTATTTAATGCACAGAATAAGTAGAACACAGCTCGTGATGTCCAGAGAAAACAAAAATTTTAAAACAGTCGTTCAAAGTATCAATTGTGGACATTATCACACAGCATCAATTGTGGACATCACACATCAACATACGAATGACTGGTGGACACGCTCGAAGATTATGGAAGTTTCTTGGATTTCTGCTGCAGCGGTCACAATATGAGCTACTACTACTTCTGCCATTTCTACTGGCTTCTCATAAATAAGGGATTTCATCTGTCCCCAGGTACTCTGCGTGATAATGTCCATGGTCATTTGCGACCCCATATTCCACTGCATTTTTTGTTCATCTTAATGAGTACTATCATCCCTCTAAGTTTGTTGAAGCATTTCAGATACACTCTGTATATATAATGTTGCTGACTACAAACACACTGCAGCTTACAAAAAACATGTTATTGCACTGTGTTGTGATATACTGCATTATTAAGTCATTTGTTGGGGACAGTTCAATACTCTTAAATGCAGCTACTGAATATTTATAACTGAAATAATTATACAACTTCTACTATATATCCTTTTATTTCAGCATGCAGTTAGCTAAACTGTGTGGCTACTCAGTGCCACACCTGAATTTTATATAAATAAGACTTAGTGGAAGTTCACAGTGCCTAGACCTTCCAGATAGTCTTAAGTAATCTCACTGGAAATAATGCTGATGTGTTTTTAACACACTTTTTAATAGTAAAGAAAATATCATTTTTATCACACACAGAATTTCATGCATAGCATTTCATTTTACTTCAATGTCAACATTTAAACATATTCTGCCAAGAATAAACCATTCTAACGAAATAATTCAAGCAGTCTATCATTCTGACATGAAGCAGTTATGGTTTACACCTTAAATATCCATTAATATTAAATGGAACTTTTATTAATACCAAATAAAACAATACACAAATGCCTACATAGAATTTAACTTCTTTTTTATGCCATTTGAGCAATACAAATACAATTTCTGAATATTCTGAAATATATGCTAAATACAACTTAATATGGTAAAAGACATTTAAAAGTGAATTCTTACTTGATTAAAAAGCAGTACTGTCAAAATTCAAAAACTGCTAAGAGGTATGAAATATTTCATAATAAAAAGGAAAACATTTTAAAATATAAAATTAGAATTCCTAACTTGCATCACTTATTTAAGCTGTTCATATGTATGCTAAAGAAATCATTAGCAAAAAATTTGCTTTTATTTCATAAAAAGTTATTATTATTACAAAGTGTCTAAATATTAACAAATCTGAAAATATTTTATATATTTTGAAATTATAGAAAGTTAGAATAGAAAATGAATATTGAATCCACAAAAAAATTTAATTTTAGCTTGTCCAAAGAAGAGCAAGTGACAAATACTGTATTTATATTATTATGTATTTGCACAATTTTTATATCAATATTAATTTATAAATAAACAATATGATAAGTAAAAAAATGTTAAATAGCACAGAACATTATAAGGATAAGTAATATACAGTAAACTCTTGATGAACATGGAGGTAACATTACTAGTACATTATGTGTTCAGCAAAATGAAGTTCCGCAAAGTTAACCTTCTCTATAAAAACAGGTTAGATTTAGTTCAGATTAAGAATATATAATTTACACAAAGCTAAATATTATTGTCATTAAAAGGGAAAAATGAAAAAAATACTAATTGAAAGTATTTCTATTATAACTTAATAAATAAGTACATCATTACAATTATAAACAGCTAGTGGTTTTACTTGGGACAATGTCTGAAGCAACTCATTAAATGTTTCACAGCAAGAAAAACAAAGTTTCTCGATACCTTTCATGAAATGTCCTCATACTTCTTCATTTGGGTCAATCTCTATTAGAAAGACAGTTCATGTGTCGCTTTTTAAAAATTCATTTAAATTCTTGTATATTAAAGGCTCTTCTTCATTACTTTTGCTTTCCCAGTCAGCTAATGTTATAAGAACAACTAATTCTTCACGTGTCATTACATAATCATCATTCTCAACTAATTCTTGGACTTTCTTTCATTCCTGAAAATGCTTCATTCCCTATTGCTTTTGCAATATGTATGATTTTTCAATCGATGCAAATCAATGTCAACACTTGATAACTTATGGCCAGTACTGATACCAGTAAGCATTCATTGTTGATGAATTCATTTCTTCCCATGTGTGTTTAATCATTCCCACGCAGTGTCTTATGTTGAATTGCTTCCAAAATGTCATTAGTGTTTGTAGTGTATGTTTTTCTTCACCTAGTGCTTTATTTCAAGAAATGTACACATGCCTGACTTAATGATAGGCTTTGAATGTTTTTATGGTTCCTTGGTCCATTGGTTAAATTAAGGAACAAAATCCCTACATTTGTATGCAATGCTACAAGAGCTTCAGTGCTGCATCCTGGAACATTATTGAGGATTGAGAAAGCTTTAAAGCTCATTAATGAATGAATTTTCTAACCAGTCATTATACAGGACTATTGCAATATGGCTGACACTCTGCAGCATACCTCATATAATTGAAATTCTTGCGTTGGACAAATTAAATGCAGACAATTAATGTAAAGTATATAAACAAAATCACATTCCATTTCACAAGGGTTTACTATAGTAGTACAAATATAACATTTTAAAAAAAAAGAAAGAAAGAAAGAAATTCATGAGTCAAGAAAGGCATGAAATGGTATACTACTTACTTAGATTTTGACAATTCTTCCTGTAAAGATTCAATTTGTTGCAAATGCTCTTTACAAGACTTTGAATCGTGAACTGGACTAGAATTCTCTACAATCTGCAAAAATGGAAATCCACATGAAATTGAATTTACTTCTTACTCATGCCAAATAAAATACAGATGGGGTACAAAACAAAACGAATACCAGTAAAATAAGAGAAAATCTTCACTGAAGGACGTTGGATATTCTATAACTGAAGTATATATTGTATACGGTATGAAATAAACATATAGAAGTCTTGCATATTACTTTGAAAGAATATAAAGCCATTCCTCCTGCAGAACATTCTCTAAGTTCAATAACATTCAATTTAAGTAATTTAGGATACCAAATGATACTAACTTCATGGTCATGCTCTTATCATGCTTGAACACAACTAGTAGTGTTGACAGCAGCTTTGTTATCTTGAAAAAGCAGTCTTTCTTCAGGGAGTAAAGTGAAGACATGACTGGTCAGGATGCTGTGACCAACTTTGAGCAATCAGCTTTCAGAATGATAAATAGGCAAGACCACACCAAGATATTGCTCCCTCATACCAACAGGTAGCCATCTTCATGATCCACAACTGGCACACTGCAAGGTAGCATAAATGTTTCAGACATCAAAGAAGCCAGTTTTCAGAAGTAAGGTGAATACTGATTCATCAGACTAGATTGTTGTCATAGCTGTGGGCTGCAGCCCTGCTGAGTTCTGTACTACAAACACTGCTTGAAAACAGTAAATAATATCAACAACAGTTTACAAACTGCTAATATAAAAATTTGCAACATGGAGTTTCCTTTTGACAGTTTTGGACAAAATGAGGCACTAAAGATGAGTGCACATTTTGAATGTTATTTGGGGAGAATGCTTGTACTTTTCAGCCATTATACTTTTCAACATCTGCTTATTTTTATCAATCTTTCTTTTGTCTTCTGTGTTTCTGCACCTTCATCCACTAATGCACTTTGAAGATGTCATCTCACCATTTTTCATACACACTGTCATAATGGCTGACACTATGTTACTTGGGCACCAAAAACGTTTTACTGTTTCCACAACTGAAGCTCCAACCAAATGCAGGCCAATAATCATGTATCTTGGGAAGTCTAACAACCCTGACATTTCAGTGGCTCTTGGAGTAGAGTATTTGTGATAGCTTTCGAGAGACTGATATCTACGCCTTCACAGCCACTAGTGGCAAAATACTATGGCAAGGTGGTGTGATTGTACTGCGAGTTCAAATGTAACAAACATTTATACATATGTTGTATTATTTTGTACCCCATATATATGATTGAATACACTAATATTAAAGGCATAACCATTTCTCATTGTAATACAAAATTGACAGTTTATATTTTTTCTGACAACGTGTATATATTTAACATTAATTATGACATGCATATATCATGACAAATAATAAAGCAAATACAATGTGCTTATGAGAAGTTTATTAATGGGTTGTCTATCTTCTACAGAAATTCACACAATGAAAGTTATGGATGTGTAATGATAACACTCAGAACATCTGACAAAGTTTAATGCACTGATTTTAAAATATTAAAAAACTTAATAAAAATTTAAAAAATATTATTAAATAAAAGCACTTTAATAAAAAATTAAATGAATTCATTACAGAAATCATGAAGTGGATGTTTACAATTTTTCTTTCAGCTAATCTACAACATCATGTTGTAGAGAAGCTGAAAGTTTGTTTTAGGTAACAAATTTTTGTTAGTTAACAAATGCAAGAATAAATGCATATGTGAATATTATAAAACTAATAAATTCAAACTCAAAAATAAATACTATGCATTTTAATTAAGTTCTAATTTTAAATGTTAATATTAAAATTTATCTATCAGAGTAATTAGTTATAGCAGATAGGGAGAAAGATTACAAAGGAAGTAAGAAAAAAATGTAAACTCGGAAATAGGGTGAACAGAGAAGGTGTAAAAGTTCTGCTATGTATGTTTCAGTTAAAAAGTGCATTGCAGCATGCAATCAATGAAAACCTCTGCAGAATGTTCCAAATCCTTTAAATGAATTGCTATATGCTATTGTAATATATGTTGAATAGCACTTTTTTGCTACAGAACTATGTAAAATGAAATTGTGATAAATAACAGATTCCCCAGTTAACCAGTTACCACCATTAACTCTAAAACAATCCATTCCAACCGTAACGGAACCATAACAATTTTCCTCTGCAACAATACCCATGTATTTTATAAAAATTAATCATAAAAAAAAATTGGATAAATTTGTCCTTTTATTTTTAAAAGACACAGTGAGAGTTAATTTTTGGAGGGTAGGGAAAACCATGAAAACAGGCAGATGTTTTCTTTATAAGAAGTGGAGATGACATACTGCATACTGGGCTGCTGGAAAAGTTCTGGAAAATTAAAACGCATATCATAACTACCTATTTTGTACAAAATCAATTTTCTTTTTCCGAGTAAAAAATGGCTATTGTGTAAAAAGTAGGTAGGTGCTGGTGACTTTTTGCCAAGCCTCAGGCAGATTTCAGATCTTGTTCCTGTAAACCTGAAGAGCTTTAGAACTGAAACAGTCCAACTGTTACTCTTTTATCTCAGCTTCATTTGATGAATGCACACTTCTTAGGGATTCAGCTCAGTAGCTACAAAATGGAACAGTTTCTTAATGCATGGTCTTGTGTATTAGAAAATACGTAAAAAGCTTCGAGTCTAGCTTCAGTAAATTTTTATGTGAAAATCCAGTCACAAAGCATTCTTTAAGAAGCCAGTTTTAAACAGCAGTATACAGGAATCAAATAAAATGTCTCAAGGAGCTTAACCACAGAGTTGCTCCAATTCTTAGTGCTACAGTTTGGTAGATATATTGATACCTAAAAAAGGCACCACTTAAAAATTATGCAATGCAAATCTCATCCTCACTTTATTATCCCCATTCAGAAGCACTAAACATAAATTTGAAGCCTAAAAGAAAAGAATTTGTTAAAAGGACATAAATACTGCATACTTAAAGGTTGTGTTTAAATCGAATGTACTTTTTTTTTGTCTCTACTTTCTATTTATAACATCCACTAGAGCAGAAATTAAAAAAAACCTTTTGATGAATTTTTTTTTGGGGGGGTTAGTTTTTAAAATAGCCAGAACTTTTTCAGCTACAAAATGACAAAGAACATTAAAATAGCAGTCTCTATTCATACCCAAGGCAAAACATCAGAATATACACATGAAATCACAGTAATGTGTTAAATCAAATAAAGAGATATCTCTCTTCTTTTAGAAAAGATAAAGAATACATTTAATAAAACTTAAAGAAGACAGATGAAGAAAGAAATCATGTTAGGGTTACTATCAAAAGAAGAGGGTAGCTATCTTATATCAGGCGACCACATCCTACATTAATCTTCAAGAAGAATAGTTTTACAAATCATTTAGTATCGTCCAATACTATATTCAACAAATTTTCACAGTTACCATTTTGGTTTGAATAAAAATGAATTTATCACCTACGCTATTTTTGTAAATACAACATCAAGCTTACCTGCATGTTTTGGAAACATTCTGTATATTAGCAAAGACAAAATTTTAAATCCTTTAAACCCAAATGCTTTTATGCTTATAATGAAATTGAATAAAATCCTCAAAGGAAATTTCTATCTGATTAACGATCTCAATAAAAAAAAAAAAGTTACTATTATCAATGATTGCATTATATAAACTCTTTACATTTTTAAATTCCAAATTCTTATTATTCTGACATGAGGTAATTGAACTTTTAAATGAATTATATAGAATAACTAAACTTCAAAATCTGATGTTAAAACTAACACAAAATTCTCATGCATATTAAATCTATGTGATATGCATGACAATGCATCATAAATGACACATATCAGAAAGATAAACCACAAATTAACAAATACAAAAATGCAAAGTGCCCCTTCTTTCAAGTGACAAATAGCAATATAACACATACCTCTTCAGGAACAGCCCATGTATCATCCCAATCACCAGAAGATGCATTACCACAGTTCGGTGATAAATTTTTCATGGCCAATTCTAACTCTTTTATCTTTTCATCTTTTTCCTAAAATAAATATTTATTACTAAATACATTAAAATATTCTGAAAATATACTTATTAACTTAATTTAGTTCTAACAAATTTAAATTAAACATATACTTTGCATTAAGTTTGCAGTGAAATAAATTTCAAAATAATTCACAGATAATGAAGTCATCAATTTTATGACAATATCACAAACTGCAATATGAAAAAATAATTTTAAAAGAGCATATCTTTAGAAATTCTGACATACAGTCTCATGTGCTGGAAATAAAAATGTCCCCCCCCATACAGTGTTGCCATTGCTCACTTTGAAATCACTGAGTTTGAAATCCAAAAAATTTTTTAAAAGATTTACAAAATATGCAATAGATATTAAAATAAATTCCAAATTTGAGCTTCCAAATGCCCATATTCAAGTGGAGGACTATGTTACTCGAAATTTGGTGTCTCACCATTGTTGTTTCACAGTGCGAGAAACATACACACATTCTTTCAGATTATTTATTATTTAATTTATTTAAATATAATGCAGGGCTCTAATATTTGTTGGCAACAATTTGAATGAAACACTGTTTATAGTGAAACAATGCAAAATACAAAAACGAAATTAATAGCCCTTCTGGGCAAATTGCCCTTTTGGACTAAAAATTACAAAATGCAAATTTTATCCAAAAACAGGGAACACTCTACATAATATATCAAAATTATGATTATCATATTTAAACATGCCACATATTCATCTATTCTTTTCATAAATCTTGAAGAGGTACACTGAGTTGCTTCAAACTCATAGTACTGATAATGGGACAAAAACCCATTTCTAAAATAAGAGTCCTTTACAATGACTTAGTCTATTGCCTCTTAAAAAATAATAATAATTTTTTCTTTTTTAAATTCCTGATTGATCTGAAAATTTTGGCTGTTTTATATGGTAACCTTATCAAAATGCAAATTTCCATCACTACAGATCGTAGTGCCAGATATGTACTGCCTTTAAAATCTGAGATTCATTAAATCTAATTTGCTGATTCATTTTTAATGCATGGCATGCAAATGCTGAATTCTGAAGCTGAAATAAGTGGCATTATCATTTATGTTCTTAAGATACTGTTCTTGTAATCTCCCTATCTATATTCCGTCAATACTCATGAATATTTACATGATAATTTATATACGCATTTCTGTCTCCACATCCCTTCAAACTGCTTCCTTTTTTATTTTATTTCACTGAAGATGAAAAAGAAAATCTTTAGACATTATGCATTAGAAGAAACAGTAATTCTCAAGAATTCGTGTCTTAAGAAAGCCTAACATCAGATTTATTGCAGAATGCATAACTAAGCGATGAAGAGAGGAGTGCTGTTGAACATGTCATTCAAGAATTCCAAGACATTTTCTCCCACTCGTTCCCTGTCTAAGTCAAACCAGTTTGGCACAACATAAAAATGGTACCAGGGATCATGCACCAATCAAGCAATATCCAAGACATCAACTGATTGCTAAACAGGAAGAAGGAGGAAAACTTCTAAAGGTCATGGAAGAAAATGATATTGTTGAACCTCCAGCGAGTCCTTGGGCCTCTTCCATCATCTTGATCAGGAAGAAAGTTAGCACTGACTATTACCATTTGAACGAAGTTAGAAAGAAAGACAGCTACTTTCCTTCCTAGAACTGACAATATTCTGGATACTCTTTCTGAAAGCAAGTGGTTTTCGATACTTGATTTAGAGTGAATAGTGACATCCCGATGACTGAAATGGCTTTTACTACAGGACAAGGATGTTGCCAGTTCAAGGTGATGCCATTTGGATTATGTAATGCACTGGCAAGATTCAGACGCCTCATGGAGACCATGTTGAGAGGTCTTTCTTACGAAGCCTGTCTGATATACCTGGATGATATCTTCATCATAAGGAAGAGTTTTGAAGAACATCTAGAAAATCTTAGAAAGATGCTTCACAAACCAGCCAATTTAAATTTGAGTCCTACTAAATGTAAACTATTCAAACAAGAAGTTACTTACCTGGGACATGTAATCTCAGCCAAAGCTCTGTCCACAGATCCAGAAAAAGTGTCAGCAATTAAAGAAGGTTATGCCCCGAAAATATTCAGCTGAGAAGTTTTCTGGGGCTTTGTACCTACTATAGGAATTTTGTGAAGGACTTTTCTTCCACCATAAGACCCCCTTCGCAAGCTAACAGACAGCAAGCAAAAATTCTTGAGCATAAAAGAATGTGAGGATGCATTTAACAAACTGAAAGAAGCTTTAAGATCTGTTCCAATTATGATGTATCCTCAGCTTAACAAACCATTTATTCTCGACACAGATGCAAGCAATGAAAGTGTCACTGCTGTTTTGTTCCAAGAAATAAATGGTCAAGAATGGTCATGGCTTACTGGAACAAGTGTCAATCTAAACTGGAGAGGAAATACTGTATCACCAGGAGAGAGTTGCTCACAATAGTTACAGTCATAGAACATTTCCATCACTATCTCTATGGCAGAAAATTCTTGCTTTGCACAGATCATGCATCATTGACATGGCTTTTAAATTTTAAGAATCCTGAAGGCCAAATAGCCAGGTGGATAGAGAGACTCCAGGAACATAATATATCTATCCATCATCAGAAAGGATCATCACATGGAAACGGCAATGCCCTATCTAGAAGACCCTGCCTAGAAAACTGCCGATATTGTTCAAGGATCGAAGCGAAATATGAGCTGCTTCATCTGGTTGCCTCACAAGTTACACCATCAACATCGGCAGATCGAAACCCCATGGAATGATGAAGAAGTCAGGAAAGACCAATTCGAAGATGGTGACATTAAACCCATAATTGATTTAATTGAGTCTCCCAACAGAAAACCTACCTGGCAAGGCTTTTCGATCTCCATTCCTACAACAAAACAATATTGGGCTCTTTGGGACTAATTCTATATTCAAAATGGTATATTGTAGCTGATACTTCCAAGATCCCAGATGTCCTTAAAGAACTACACAGCAACCCTAAAGGAGGCCACTTCGGAATAATGAAGACTTTGCAGAGAGTTCAACAGTGCTTCTATTGGAGTAATGCAAAGGGCAACGAGCAAAAGTGGTGCCAATCTTGCAATGCCTGTGCAGGTCTGAAAGGATGAAAGAAACACACCCGAGGCAAGCTACAATGTTACAATGTAGGAGCACCTTTTGAACGTATTGCCTTTGACATTCTGGGACCTCCAGGTGACCTCTGGTGACGGCAACAAATACATCCTCGTTATCACTGATCAAGTTACCTGAAGTGTATCCTATTCCTGATCAAGAGGCTGTCACAGTAGCAGAAGTAATGATAGTACCATTGAATTTTGAGGTTCGGAGCGCATCTTCAGTTAAATTCCGATAAAGGAAAAATTTTTAAAGAGTTCTGCAAGTTACTCAGCATCAACAGAACCCAAACAACACCTCTACATCCCCAGTCAGATGGCATGGTAGACAGGTTTAATCAAAACATCCTTAATAACCTCTCATTGTTAGTTTCCAGAAACCAGTAGGACTGGGACAAGAAAATAACTCTGTTTTTACTGGCCTATCACAGTGTTGTGCATGAGACTACCGGCTATTTCCCGTCAGAGATGCTCTTTGGTTGTGACCTTTGTCTGCTTTCTAATCTCTTGTTTGGTCGCCCTCCGGATGTGCTTTCATCACATGAGGAGTACATCCAAGATCTACAGCCATGGTTTGAAGTGATGCACAGTTTTACATGAGAGTGAATCAACTTGGTGATGGAGAAGATGAATACTCAATATGACACGAGAGCTACAGGAGATCGATTCAATGAAGATAACAAGGTGTGGTGATGGAATCAAATTCAATAGAAAGGACTCCCTCCTAAACTACAGTCACCTTGGGATGGTCTTTACACAGTCCTTAACAGAAGGAACAACATCATAGTTTGGATCCATAACTCATCAAATTTTAAGACTAAAGTCATTCATTATGATAGGCTAGCCCCTTACTATGGCCATAGCACAAAGTCCTGATAGTGTATATAATGTAAATTGTATACTAAGACCATGCTCCTATTTGTTTCTAAATTTGTAAATTTGTGCACTCATTTATTGATTTAATATTTGATTTCTTTTATGTTATTTACTGAAATTATAATACTTTAAGTATTGCACTGATTTGCCTTAGTTGTAAATATAGGTTCTTACTCAGGGATTGTACTGCCCAGACATGCAGTCCTTGGGAAGGGGGCAATGTTATAAATTTTATACATAGTTAGATAATTTTGGTAAAATTTTATGTGAAATTGTATTTCTTTTGTATAATGTAACATGAAAATCTAAAGAAACGAAGCTTGCCGTGAAAGTAAGCATACAGGGGCAAGTCTGTTTAACATTGACTAAATGACTATCTTGTTAATTTGGCGAGATATTCCCAAGCTGGCAACGGTTTTTGCGACTAATTTTTGTCACCAAATTTGGGGAGAAATGGTCAAATTGGTGACATTTTTGTCTGGTCCTTGTATTGCCATAATAGCCATAGTAATTGCATAAATGCAATTGATGTTCTATGTAGCTGTAACTGTAATTCTGCCCTTAGACACTTTCCAATAATTTTGAAAAGCAGATAATACTAGAGATGTCTTGGCAGCCAGATGAAAATTATAAGAGGCTGGAAAGAGCATTTGCCCTGAGTTGTTAGTTCAGAGCAACTTCGAAGTATTGAAACCTTCACCTGCTTTGCCTGCATTGTGTTTAACGTTCTTAATAGTTTGAAGTACAAGTACTGATTGTACTCTGTGATATTGTGAACCCCTGAACGAGTATTTCTGCGGAATGTTCCAGTAATTTGCAATGTTTCTTTTGATAAAAATACATTTTATCAACCTATCATCAGAACTATTTGCATTCAATCTATTATGAACCTGTGTACACACAACAACATGGAGAATAATGTCCATGATTAACCAGACAGCAGTTCTGAAAACAAAGGAAACTGGAAATACATATATTTAATTAGAAAAAACTAATTAAGAATTTACCTGTATTTTTAAGTATTTTGATTTGGGGAATAAGTTTACCTGGTTATACAAATTAAATCAGTATTATAATAACGCACTTCAAAACAAAAAGAATAATTTATATATACTTATAAGATATATATATAGCCTTATCTTTCGATGGAATTTAATGGAAAACAGAAAATTAATGGCTGTATGCTAAATTTATTCTTATGATTTAGAAATTTATGATTATAACTTAAGATTTAACAATATTTATATACTAACAATTAAGTTACACAGTTTACACAGCAAAACAATTCAATTACCTAGTGCTGTATACAAAAACAACTCCTAAACAATAAGGCATCAACTGCTATTACTGCTGTTTTCCTGTGCATTTACTTCTCCTTTTTGTATTTCCCGTATAAATTCTGTTTTACTCTGATGAATTGAGTGAGAAATTTTTCCAACATTCTCCAGTAAACAAACTTTTTTTTTTAAGGCAAGCACTGGTTAATGTCCTAAACAATTAAGTAGCAGATAACTACGCATTATCTCTCTTCTGTAACAACCCTATCAGTTTTATGTAAAACGATATTATTAGTTAAAATAAATATTCCCAAATGATTATATACAAATTGAAAAAGAAAAAATTTATGGAGTACTGTACACACACACATACACACAAAAAGGTGATGCAAAAACATCTATACACACATGTAAAGCTTCTTCATAAGATTCTCGCATCTCTTCTAAGGCACATGCTTTTTCAAACATATCTTGCTTTAAAGCAGCTATTTCATTCCTATATTCTTTTTGCAGTCTCTCCTCCAGATTTTGACTTTTTTCTAAAAACACAAGTACAGAAAACTACTTTTCATATGATCACAATGGTCAAATCAACAACAATCAAACAATCAAAATGGTAATAAATACAGATTTTTTCATTTAAAAAATAGAAATTTCTATACAAATATTCAACATTTAGCAAAATTAATTATTTAGTTAACAATGTTCTGGACAAAAAAGGTATGTATATATATATATATATAATTACAATATGTAATAATTACAAAACAATTTTTAAAAAAATAATCGTGCCTAGTATTTTTGCACATAAAGCTGCTGAAAAATTATCAGTAAAGACCAAGTAAGAAATTATTTAGAACCCATTTTTCAAAAAGATCAAAAATTAAAATTCATAAGTAATAAATTTCATAAAATCTTAAAAATGTAAAAAGAATTTAATAAATGTTAAAATTAAAATACTTCAAACAAGTAATACTCTAATTCAAAAAATCAATGATGCAAAAATTAAATCTTTATTTAAAATAAAATAGTGAATACTTGGAAGCACAAGACTGGCTCTTAAAATTGCAATACTAAGAACACGTATAGCTAACTGTAAGTGTCTATGATAAGCAGCATTCAAGGTAGAATATGAAAATTATTAGCAGCACAAAATGGCACATACGCCAACTGCATGGCCAGAAAATATTCACTAGAAGCAAGTAATATTCTCTAAACCCATTCTTTAGCACTGGATTGGGATGAGTAATTTTACTTTTTACATGCTAAACTGATGAAGTAAAAGTAAATGAAGTTTAGTATGAAAGTAAAGTAAGTGAAGTTTAGTATGAAAGTAAAGTAAGTGAAGTTTAGTATGAAAGTAAAGTAAGTGAAGTTTAGTATGAAAGTAAAGTAAGTGAAGCTTATTACATCATAATACTAAACTAAAGTTTTTAATATCTCTTTAAGAGCAGATTTTATAAGTAAGCTAAGCAGAAGCAGTTATTTACATATACATTACACACAAATATATATAATTTATTTGTAATGTAAATAATCTCCATTTGCAGAGAAAAAGAGGAAAGGGAGGAAACATGTACAGAAAAAAGAAAAATCACAGTGACAAATCATCACAAAGAAAGAGAATTATGAAATGATTTAATTTTTAAAATGAAAAAATGAGTGAAAAAGTATGCTTTATTCATTAAAAATAGTCTTAATGTCACAATATAAAAAAAGAGAGAGGGGAAAAGGAGAGATTGAATAAAGCATTATATAATTAAGAAATGAGAAAGAGTATAGAAGTATGAGAAATAAGTACGAGAAAAATTAGTACAATTCCGTTACCAGGACCGTAACAAATTGTCAAACTAGTGTTGATGTAAAAAATAATTAGGGTAGCCCTAATGCAAGGAAGGAAGTATAAGAGTAAATAACTATGTAAAAATATTATTTTAATTTAGATGAAAGGTTAATTTCATATATTTTTTTACAGCAATAAATACAAAAAAAGGGCAGCTAAAAATAATTGAAATTAAACAGGAAGCACAAAATTTTTTACATCTTCCAACACTGCAGACAAAATTTCAGTTTTTGTGTATAAACATCTCCCCGTAAATTCCGACAAATAACAATTAAAGTTCTATTGAGCAGTTCCCCAATGGCATTTACTATGCCATTTAACACTACCTCACAGCCACTTTACTATTTGTCTATGACACCCACTCATGGGGTGTATAAAATTATATTTGTGGTTGACAGTAAAATGTTCAAAGTTGGCATCTCATAGTTAAAGCAGTATAAATATATAACGCTCCCTTCTGCAATATTTTCCTTTATGACATTCAATAAAATTTTCAACGATTAATTTGGAACAATGACAAAAAATAATTCATTTCATTCTCTGCACAATCCATCAAAAACTCATTGTGGCAGAAGAAACATCTAATGTTATTCTTTATATGAGTGAAAATGCTTTCCTCTACTTTAATAATCTTGCCATATCTGTCGATTTTCAACTTACAAAAAGCAAGCAAAGCTGTGGCACACACTTCACATAGCTACCTGTTCCAGTCTGCAGTTGTATTGTACTTCATCTTCAGATGGAGTTCACAAAATTCAATAATGTCATCTGCTGACGATAAAAATAAATTAACCTCACATCTGTAAGGATTTTAAATCTTTCGAAACAATTTTGAATTCCTAATTTCTTCTCACTACAGGTTTCTTTCATGCAGCACCATTTTGCTGCTGAGCTATAGATTAAACACAACCTGATCTCGTTCTTTGAGCAAAATTTCCTATTATGAACGATGATTTTTTTTTTGAAAAAATTTTATTGCAGACTTTTTGACATTGGACAATTCCCAAATTGTTAGAACCACAGCATTATCAAAACAGAACTAAAAAATTAAACTAGTACTTCAATGGCAATTCAAAAACTATCTAAATTTACATATGGTTAAATGGGTGCATTTGCTACATTTTGCACTTTCGTATATATATTTTTATTGCGGTTTCATACAGTCCAGATAATGGCAATGTACTAAAAATTGTTTAGAAAATTACATTACAGAGATTTTTGATATGAACAATAAAACCAGATATGGAAGACCAAAGTAAGATAATGACATTCTGAAACAGTCAGGTGACAAATATCTCCCATCAAACCTTGCAAGAAATTTCAGAATGAATATGTTTCTGATCAATTGTGCCAATTAGACATGGTTTTCAAATTTGACATAGGTTAGGGGAAAAAATTAATTGATCAATTATTGTTTTTAGAGGAATTTGGTCAGTAATTATTTGTGTTCAATGAATTATGGTAAAACCTAATGCGAAAGAGACATGAGCAGATTAAAAGTCATGTAATTAAGGATTAAATAAAGTTGAATAATCACAAAAGCATATTTATATCTAAAGATCCTACTGTTTTTAAAATGATATTTTAAAGGAATAATCCTTCTGAACTATTTCAATCAATCAGAACACTAAATGGAGAGTTTATTTTCAAAAACTGGAATATATGAAAGAGGCACTTTACTTCACCCATTCCCAGAGAAGAAAGGAATTCAGCTTAACTTAACAATCAGACAGTACACCATGTCTGCAACTGATTAAGCAATGGACTGACATCACCAATTTTTAAGGGAACTGTCTTCTATTAGGATAAACTTAACTTCATGCATCTCTGCAAATGATACAAAAATTAATTAAATTTGTTAGAGAAATTCTTGTAAAAACCATTATACCAATATCAAACTACCACCTACTTTAATCATTGTAATAACTGAGAATGCTGGGGGGATGATTAACTGATTTAATGGGGATAGAGGAGGATTATCCAACTTTCAGGAAATGCTTGCCAGCTTTGCAGGATTCTTTGAAGGAAAACAAACTTTTATAAAGTGATAATTAAGCAGTTGAAAGCAAGGAGGAAGATCATCACACTAAAAGAAAGAATTCATATTCTTAAATAAATTGTTAATAATAAAATCATATCTATATATATGTGTGTGTGTGTGTGCAAGTATGTGGCATATGTACACACACAGTGATTTAAATACCATCAGTGTATGTATCTAAAATCACTGTGTGGTTTAGATATGTGTGTGTGTATGACAATAAAATATATCAATGTTTACACACTGATATTTTTTATTGTCATGTACATGTGTGTGTATCCATCACACATGACAGAGAAAAATACACATATTGTTATTTTTTGTGATTACTGAAATATAAAGTACTGTTTAATTTATTTATGTGCTTAACTTTTATATTCAGAGTAATATTTTTAGGGTTTATTTTTGTGTAATTTATGGCCACATGTTTTATGTACAAGTGCTTATTTTTTGTCTGTAGCTCTTATGATTCTGAATACAACAACGTTTAAGCCATGAAAATAGCTCAAAAGGCAAGATATGGGCAGAAGCTCCTGACAGGCCTAGCAACAATTTTTGTTGTCATATTGGTAACATCTGGCAACTTCTCAGCAACTTGGCAACTTTCTAGAAGTTTTGGGAAAATGCATTTTGGAAGCTCTAAGTAAACATTTTTTTATAGCTTCCTAAAGCCCATCCAATACCATATAAATATAGCTCTGATACCAGGAGTCAGTCATCAGTTCTCAGAAAAACTGCATTTCAAAGAGAGACATTTAGAGTTTTGCGTTTTAGAGTTTACTCAGGGCATGACATCTGGAATTTACTATACTTCTCATGAGTTAAGAAAGATTTGCCTTTTCTCTACATTCTCGTTGAGTTATTTTCAGCTATTTAGTTTGCTATATTTCATTATTAATTATAATAAATTGTTAAAATCTTCCTGCTCATCTGGGGCAATTATTTAAATTGATATCTACAAATCCAAATTGGAAAATGCCATATTTGCAAAGATCAATATTTGTTTAATGCTAGTCATTTGACTGCGTATTCCAAAATTATGCCATTTATTTTGTTTCATTTACAGGTTAACTTCATTTTTCTAACACTCCAGTTTGAAATGTCAAGTTAAAAACAGATGAGCTGCATAATTGGCTTTGCATGATATTTAGGTTTAAAAAATATTATAACGCAAAGAAAAAAAAATATTTGTGATCGATATTTATGCATTAGTGCCAAGCACTTTAGTAGAAGTCACCAAATTTTCAGAATACACCATACTCCAGCCAACTATGCATAACACTTCTTCAGTTTGGATAAGCATGGATACCATTTTTGTGTGCATTTCCCCCCCCTTTCCCACACAAATTCTAATACAGTATACATCAGTGTCCATTAAAATATGAACGTCCAATATCCGGACCTCAAAGCCACTTTTCTTTTTTTCTTTTTTTTTTTTTTTTTTTTTTTTTTTTGTATGCGTTATGCATGCGCATTTCATTTTTCCTTCTATTATAAAACATGTGGAGAGTTCCGATTCTTAATTTCACTCAGGCACTAACTAAAATACCTTGTTATTGAAGAAATAAATCATTTATGCATAACTCTGTGAGAGTAATAATTTTGTTCTGTAGCTGCATATCTGCTTGGCATACATCTGAAACCCAAACACTCTACATAGGAACATGGTTACATCTATTAGTATTTTATATCCCTAATGCCGACCTGGGGAGCCATTATTTATCATATTTTGCTTTCATCACTGCATGTTTATCAATACATGACAACTTGAGTAATGACTCATGCAGCAATGTCTAAAAAAAAATTTTTTTTATTAGTAATTGAATAGTACGTTAACGACTAAAAATTTAACAAAAATTTCTTTTCATATATGCTAAAACTAGATTTTGTTAATGAAACTCACAGTGAAAAAGATTGCATTTAGTGCTATTTGAGTTAGGAATAGCTGATATGCTATTCACATAAACGCAGAACCGGCGTCAGAGCTCCTACAGGCACACCAGATGGCAGAATTTAGGGAAGGTAAAATTTTTGGAATTTGGAGAAGTACCAAGTAGCAAAATTAAGGGGGGGACAGAATTTTTATAATTTAGGGAAAGCACTGGAATCCAAAGTTTAGGAGAGGCAAGAATTTAGAACTTGGAGGAACTTGATAACAGAATTTAGTACTTGCAGAAACAGGCAGTATCTAGTGCCAACCTAGATAAGCCTTAAGTATGTGTGGGAGTTTATTTATTCAGGACTTAGCTTAGCCTTAAGCATGTGCAAGAAACAGATAATAGGTATAATAAATAACTAAACTAATACAATTCAGGCTTAATTCAGTACTCATTGGAAGCAAGGCAAAATTTAGCGGAACAGCTAGTTTGTCTTTCGCCACCAATCTTATGATACATAGCCAATAATGTATAGCGGACGCTATTAAGCTAGGCTAAAATTATCTTCATTGATTCTAGGGAATTTCAGTTAATGTAGCAGATTGTGCTGCTTCTTAATCTTCTAATTTGATCCAGCTTATTATTGTTTGCAGAATATTATTACAATTTTATAAAAATTAAAGCTTGAACTTTTAATCATGTTGAAAAGAGTTTCTAATTCTGGAGCTGCAAAAGGATCTACAAAGCGAAAACAGGTTTTGATGTCCATTAAACAAAAAGTGAAATAGCTGCAAAAAATGGACAAAGGCATATCCATCTCAAAATTATCCGAGGAGTATGGCATTGGAAAGTCAACTGCGTATGACGAATAAAAAAGAAAAAACTACTTTTTGGGGGGGAGTGGATTCCGACACCCCCACCCACAATAAATAACAGAAAAATTGTTCATTATGCTAAAAGTAATGATCATGACAAAGTAATTATTGAATAGGCCAAACAGCATCGCAGCGAGGGTGTGCCATTGACGGGTCTAACACTAATGGCTGAAGCCAAAATATTTCATGAAGAAATGAACTTAAAAACTGAGTGCACATATTCGACAGGTTGGTTAACTAAATTTCAAAATCACCATGGTATAAGGCAATTAAAAATTTCAGGAACTTTGTAACTGAACAAAAATTATGTCTGTTTACAGAATTAAAGAGAAAGTATTTGCTCAAAAAGTGAAGCAACTTAAACAACTTGCATTGAAAGAAACGTTTAGTAAAGTAAACGAATAAATATGAAGCTGTTTTTTTTTTCCTGTAAATTTTGATACCCTTTAGATCATAAATGCTCATTTATTTCATAAATTATGATTTCATATTTTTAATTGTATAATTTCTGCATGACTAGATTTAAACTGATGATCTAGTAACCGGAAAAATCCCAAATCCGAAATCGCTGAAGTCCCGACAAGTCCAGATCTCGGATTTCGTACTGTATTTTTTATTTGAAGTTTAATTTTAAAATGTACATTTGCGGAATTTATCTGAAACAGAAGAAATTCTAGTATTTCCATTTTTGGAATAATTACCAAATTACAATGTAAAATAAAGTATGGAATAAATGTTCCCCCACCCCAAATTATAAATCCTTCTTAATCTTCTGAGGGAAAAAAAACACCAAAGTGGTTGCATTAATACACAAGTACCTAGTGATATTCATAAGCTGCAATGGATATGCATAAATGGCAAAGGTTCTTTGCTAGGTTCAAGTTGGCTAATTTTGGTCTTTGTGACTCACTAGTTCAAGAAGCTCAGTATATATTGATAATAATGTCTTATGGGCAGTTGTAGAAGAACATCTCTGTCAAACAACTGAGTAGTTAGTGGACGAACTTAAAATATCTTGGTCAATCAATCAAGAAAGTATTTGAATCTCTCCTACACTAAACAAAGAAGAAAAAATAAATCATTCAATCACCCATAACTTGTTACTGCAACATTTTCTCTACGCATAGTTTTTTTATCATTAATGTCATTTGAAATGAACAAAAACATTCACTTATGTTTCTGTCGACAGAATGGCGTTCCGTCTAAATTACATGAACACATAAAAGCAATTTATGAATTTTAAAAAGAATTAAAAAAAACATTTTTCACTTAAATTTATAATAATTCTGATAACATTTACTTATATATTTTAGTGCTATTAAAGTGGAATGAAACTGTTTATTGTTCAGAAACACAGTTTATTTAAAAACAGATACTTAAGTATAATATTAAGAATAATCTTATGTTCAAATTATGCTGAATAAGAATATAATAATTCAGAGTGTAATTAAAACAACTATCATTAAAAATATATCTACAAATAACTACACAGCATAAAAATTTCGTTTTTTCGATACTAAACATATATAAACTTTATTTTCCTTAACTGCTTAGCAAAATTTACTGTCTCCTGGATTTTGCACTCATAAAATAATATCCCTTTAGTCGGCCTTTATGTTACCCTCCAGATCTCGAAACTCCAGAATATTATTGTAAGAAAGGGGCATATTTTCTTGAATAGAATTTCAAAATACCTTTGCTATATTATACTTAGGATATGTTTCTTTAAATATACTGTCGCGATAGTTCAGACATATTTCGATATGCAAGTACATGTATTTATTTAAAGATATTAGATAATGTATTGGAAGTTGTAAATGCACTGTTAGGGCCTGGAAGTTTTTCAGATAGTTGTAAGGTTTATCCTAATTTTAATAACAGTTATTTTAAGTTTATGCATCTTTCCTATCATTCCAGTTTCCGCTTACAATTTCCTACCAGAATGTAATTTCAGAAACGCAGTTAAGGCAAATGAGTAAAGAGTAGTATTTAAGTCAATGTTTCACCGACTTCGTTAGAGAGAGTCTGAGTTTCTGACTAGAGCGCGTTTGCCTTTTGGCTACGTTTCTCTTAGCTATTGCTATGCTCGGCCATACTTTAGGCCCTTGTTTGACTTTGCCGACTTAATTAAGATTTAGGGGGCAACTACTTAGAATCTTGATAGCTTCGGCTATATCTTCAGTTAGCTTTGGTTAAGCTTAGTTAAGTTTAATTTTATATTCATTTAAGTTTAAGCCTAAGTGGAGGCTTTGCTGTACTTCCAAGTCAGGAACTGATTGTATTTATTTTGAGAAATAAAGGGTACTTAACCCTTCATGAGTCTTACATATTTGTTCACACACTTAAGTGATTATTCACTTATTAGTGTTTGTGGGGTTCCTATGATTGAACACTGAATCAAGTAAGTAAAACCCCACAAATTGTGATAGTCAACAAAAAGAAGAAATTACAGTATAGAATCAAATCATAATCATGGGTTAATTAACATAAACACTACAACACCACATTTTCTGATTTTTCTTCAAGTAATTGGATCATTTTTTGGCAGGGGAAAAAAAATTGAAATGTTGGAAGTCAAAAATGGAATTTCCATTTTTTAAAATCTTAAATGCATCTTTGTTCAACAGATCTGAAATTGAAAATTTGGCCAATAGGCAAAAAAAAAAGTCCTTGATGAAGAGGGTGATTACATCATTCATTCAAATAAATAAATAAATAAATAAAAGCATTATAAACTTATTTATTTTAATGTGACAAAAAATATGACATTACATTCTGGTCTCTTTTATATATATATTTGTTGATGTTTGAAAAAGAGGGAGGGGAAAACTAGCCTACCAAACCAATAATCAAAGCAAAATAATAAAATTACACTCCTTGTCAAAAAAAACAGAATAAGAGAGATTGGAGATATTAGTGAAACTAAACGTAATGAGCACATGCTTACCAATCATTTCTGAAATCATTTGATCACAGTCTTTATCCTTTCCATCCATCTGGACACAAAAGTCTTTAACCAGCTGTTTTAATTTACTTTCCATCTCAGTTTCTTTTGCTTTCAATGCTGTTTCATAATCCCCTTTAATCATAGCAATATAATCTTTTAAAGCAGCATTTTCTGAATCTGAAGTGTCAAAATTTTCCAACAAGCTAATACGTTTTAGCAACTTCTCCTTTTCACATGTAAAAGACTCTTTTTCAATGTTTAGAGAATCTTTGATAACAGATAGTTCAGTCATCAGCTTTTCTTTATCAGCTTTTAAGTTTTCAATTTCTGTTTTAAGCAGATTCTCATTTAGTTCAAAAGAATTTACTTTTTCTTGCAAAGTAACAACTTCTTTCTGTACAGATTTTAATAATTTTAATTCTTCTATTATACTTTCTTTTTCTTCTTTCAAACATTTTTGTTCTTCTTCTAACTGTTTTAAATAAGTTACTTGCTTTTCTACAGATTTTAATTTTTCATTCAGTTCCTCTTTTTCTGCTTTAAGTTGCTCTACATTATCAGTCTTTGATAACAGAATTTTATTCTCAGTTTGAAGCTTCTGTAAATTCTCCGACAGTTGTGTTTCAAAACTGGATTTTTCTTTCTCAATGCTGCATACCTTTTCCTGAGCCATTGCAAGCTGCTCTTTTAGTTCTGTTATTTCTTTAGAAGCAGCAGCTTGATTAGCTTCAGCTACAAGAAGACTTTCATCTAACTGGTTATTTAAAAGTCCAATTTTAACTTTAAGTTTTTCCTGGAAAGAATAATAATAATAAAAAAAATATCCAATTTAAAAAAAGAGATACAAAAATATTAGTTACTTTGTGCCTGGCAACTACTCAGTTCTGTGGATAATCAATTCATACATATTATAAATAAAATTATGTCTAAGGCATCAGTAATTGGGAACCCTGCATATAAAAATTAGAAAATTATTTCTTCTGTAGCAGATCTGTTAAAATACCAGAAAAATTTTAGGATATTTATAATTTATGAAAGAACACTTTTTACAAAAATTCCATCCATTCATATTTAAATCCCATCCATTCATATTTAATGTATATTGCTCTAGATGTTATCACCATATGATTGAAAATGCCTTTCTGACAGATGGCTGCAAAGGTGCCATGTAAAACTTTAACCCCACAAGAGGATATCTAATTTATACAAACAGCAGCACCATTTACACATAGGATAATCACACATTTATCAGTAAAGACCATCCAGCAATATCTTTTTAAAGTCCATTCTCATTTGTAATTTAGCACATGTCCAATGTCTGTTGGCATTCCCTGCATACATACCAATGGCATTTTTAATCATGTCAGCAACATAAATAAGCATTATATTGCAAGATGGAAATATTTAAGATTAAGTGGCTTGCCACCTGTGAAATAGCAGTCCATTATTTGATTCCTGACTGCAAAAAATGACACTGATATATGGTCCGAATGCTATGAGTAACAGTACAGTTTGTAAGTGAATGAAACTGTTTAAGAGGATGCCAAGAGAATGTGCATGATGACAAACATTAGAGCTAGCCATCATTAATTGCTCACAATTTTGGTGGATATTTTGTGGTCATATTTTGTGAAAACAGGTAATTTACTATTTCCATACTAACAGTTTATTTTTTATGTTTCACAGACAATTCTTTAAAAACCACGAGTTAGAAGAAATTGTACTTTCAATGGATTTCATAAATGCATATACAGAAATATAAAATAAAGACAGTGCTTTTACATTTTTTCCACAATATCATAAAGAACTGGTGAGCCCTACTGTAATGAGAGATGAGAGGTTCTTGTGTGACTGCTGAATTCAAGCAGCAGCCAGAGAAGTGGCAACATAAGCATCTTCCATGAAAATGCAATTCCAAAAGGCAATAATCAGCTTGCAAGGTTATGTCAACAGTGTTTTAGGGAAGCCACTTCCTTTTGGAACTGCACTAAAGAATATATTAAACAACTATCAGACAGTGTTTAATACCTACCAAATGAGATGAGGCTAATGAATTCATAGATCATCATGCCTTGCATTTGAGATGCACAATGATCAAGCTGATTAATGGATTATCTTGTTTGACATGCTAGCACCTCTCATGTATCCATTGCTGGAGTTGAAACAAAAATTCAGAGTAATTTCTTCTGATGACAAGATGCCCTTCTGGTAAGTTATTGGCAAATGACAACACTCAAAGCTCATTCAGTGATGAGTTACAGTTAGCATTCAGCAATGCAATAGATATAGTGTATGTAACTTTACTTCTTCTATGCAACTAGAAATCAAATGTAGGCTGACCAGTGAGAGCTGATATCAAAACTCTTTTAAAAGCAGATAGAATGGCTACAGTATGAATTAGCACTTGTCATCAAATTAAATGATTATCATGTTCAGTAAATCACAATCTGTGCTCTAGCCACAGCATCATGGGTGTGAGTATCTTTCTTCAACCACCTCTAAACACACCACTACACTATTATGTTATCTCTAGCCAAGCATGCAGATGTTATTTAATCAACCAACCATCTCTGCAGAGATTAAAGTAGTCCTATGTATTGAAATAAAATATATTACTCAATGTATATTATTTTGGCATGACACACAAAGCTCAAAAGGTAACATCGAGAAACCTGTACAATATTATTCAAAGGATATGCCTGGAATGGAACATATGAGATTGCTAGTTTCTGCAAGGAACACTTGAAATGCAAATGGCAAAAAATAATTTAAAAAGAGTTTCCAAATTAAAATATACATGTTTTAAAATCCATGAAAGTTTTAGACACCTAAGCAATGACAATTATAATAGTGCACAAATTTTCTGTAGCAATATTACCAAAATTGATAGAATTGTATTCATCCTCGAGATACAATTCTGCCTCTAAATACCACTAAAACATTTCTCTAACAGTATAGCTCTCTAAAAGTATACCCAATCGACAAATCCTGGTGGTGGAGAATCATCCACCACCACCTTTTAGTTCAGGCACCACTGTAGAGACATTAGGATTTTTTTTTTTTTTACATTAGGTTTTTTTTTTTTTTTTTGAAGCAGGTGTCATGAAAAATTAGCAGTGAAATTAGCAGAATTCGAACCTCGGGCCTCTTGAATACAAGCCAAGCGTGCTGACCACTATCCCACAAAAGCATGCTAAGAAGGTGGGAGAAATACCTTATAACACAAACTAAAAATCACTGCAATCAGCCAACATAACTTAAAAGTTTCTTTCAAAAGTAAAAATGACCCCAAATTTAATTCTATCACATTTCTTCTCTTGATACATATCAAATTTCAAGGCATAATATACACTTATATATTCTGCTTAATATTACAATAGTAGTAAAGTCCTAGTAATCATAAAAATAGATAAGTATTTGCATGCATATCTGCACAGTATGCCAATATTAGGTTTTAACATAACACAATGAAATAAAAATGAACTACACTGATTTCATGGCATAAATCATCGTCTGCCACTATAACTAACTAGGAATAGATAATGAATTTCATTTGATGTGTGAACAAATTTAGAAACAAACATAAGCAAACACCAAAAATTTAAACCAAAGAAAAAATTTACACTTACAAGTTCTTTATTTTCTGAAAGTAATCTGTTATTGGCTTCCTGTAATGCTCTAATATCCTCTCGACATTTTGCTTCAGTATTTGAAACACGTTCTTGAGCTTGCAACATCAACTGCTCACGCTCTTCTTCTAGAGTTTTAATTCTTTTATTCAAATCATCGATTTTTTCAGAATTTTCTTTTGTTATCAGCTCAAGATTAGTCTTTAACTTTACTATCATGTTTTCCTTGTCTTTCATAGATTCTTGAAAACTATGATTTTTTTCCATTTGTTCTTTGTTTACAGTTTCAAATCTTTGTTGTAAAACATTCAGTTCTTCCTCCTTAGATTTTAATTTTGATTTCAAATCATTTTCTGTTACTTTAAGTTCAGAAAATTTAGTTTGTATATTTAGAAGCTCTTTATTTTTATCTTCTACAGCTGATTTTTCTTTTTCAAGTTGGAAAAATTTTAACTTCATTTCCTCCATTTGAGTTCTGTAGTTCTTTTCAGCATTTTCCAACTTATCCTTCATGCATTTAAGGCTTTCCTCATGATGAGTTTCTAAATTTTCCTAAAATTAAAAATCGCAATATACTAAGAGCTTTAAGGCTAGAAATACACAATACAAAAATTTTAACTGCAGCTTTAAACAAAGCATTAGGGGAAGAAAAATGCAAAATTTACAATTGGAAAAAACTCAAAGTACAAAAAATATGAGACAATGATAAAAATTAAAACTGGAAATACATTAAGCAACTTGTGCATAGGCTTCTATTCTTATGATAAAAAAAAAAAAAAAAAAAAAAAGATTATAAAAATTACATAATGTCATTTCTCAGATATACTATCCTTTAAAAGGACACTAATTCTAGTAAGTACAATATTCTATACTCTGAGCCTATTTTTTGGTATGCATGCATTTTTCTAGAAATGTTTTCTCACTGACTTTTACACATTTATTTTTTAAATGTATATTTCCATAATTAATTACGTTTGCTATAATATTTCAGTAATGTCTCAATACATTTTTATAAAATTTTCATCATACAATTAATTTTTGAAACACATAACCACTTAGTAAGAATTCTGCACAGTTCAAAGGTTTCAAAATTGCTATTATTTCTTTAGGAAAAACAAATGCTCACCTCAAAAGAAAAATATATATATATTAATAAAGAAATCTCATTAAATTTTTCTTCAATGAAGTTTAAAATGTCAAATGTTGAAAACTGCAGAATTTTATAATTTGCAGTGCTGTTTAAATTGCAGCTCGCAGAAAAAATAGGCAGTTCAGTTATTACGTTAAAAACTCATATTCACTGCATTTTTTCCCCGTCCTTAGAGTTAGTTTGTTTTTCGTGTTAACCACTTTCTAAGCTTCATAAATTATACTGATCAACAGATATTTAGTTCTAGAAAAAACATTTTTAATGAGTTTATCTTTTTGGTGGTACTGATTTTAATTTCAGGGTCAAAATTTCTCTGTGAAACTCCCATTTCTTTTGTGACAGAATTTTTACTGATCCTATATATTCTGTCTCAGTCAAAGATAAGTATGGTTGTCTTTCTTAACCCTGACATACAATGTATTAAGTCAACAGGCTTAAATGATCTTGTTTATGAACTTACTTTAATCAAAATGGTTCACTGAGATACCAGCATCGAAATTCAATAATATCGCTTAGAAAAAGTGCAAAATTTCATCAGAACTTAGAGTGATTAGATAATTATTGCAGGAGGAATCATGAAAAATTTGAAAAGCCCTCAATGAGATTTGAACTCTGACCTCCCAATTACTAGAGAGCGATGCTTTGAATTATGCTGCACAGGTTCGTGGTAAGGAAGAAGAAAATTCCTTAGAAAGTTGCAAGTACTGCAAAAGATTTTGTAAAATAAATTTTTAAACATTTATTTTACAAAAAGTATGATTTCTATAATGAAGGATTAATTATTTAAAATTTGGAGCCATTACATTATCTTGAAAAATGGAAGCTATTAAAAGATGAATTGAAAATAAGCTTAAAAGTAATTTTGTTTCATAACACAATGACATCCATTTGAGACCCTAATACTAGATATATGAAATAACCATATGAAAAAATTATTTTGCTTGGCAAAATAAGTTACGAGAACATTTATGGCACATATGTGGAGATCTGAAAGTATAAACTACAATTTGGACACATAAAATACAACTGTCTTTTGTGTGAACACAAAAAAGTAATATGACATTAAAATATTCTGGCCTCATAGCAAAGTCTTAAATTTAGAGCTTAAAAAAAAGGCACTTTTAGTCTTCAGTGTGCTCTCTGAAAATGTATTCAGCACTTCTTTAAATTAAAGAGACTTGAAATTTTTTTTGCAGGCAATAGATAAAATGGGAGTTTATTTTCAGTTTCTAAGCAAAATTCCCAAATGTTGAAGAGAACATAATTATTTGGTCTTCAAATTAAGAACTAATGAGTAACAGCGCATTGGAAAATATATTAAATACGGCTGAATTCTGATGCACGCAGGTCCTTCAAAATTGTAGCAAAGTAAACAAAAGGCAGAAAAGGATATAGAATTAATAAGTTAAAAAATCTGTAAGCATGGACATGTAATATTAATTTCAAATTCATATCTCAGATTACAATATAGGATTTTCTTCTTAGAACTTCAAAGCCATAAATTGATGAGTATGAAAAGTATTTTATTAAAGATATACATAATATAAATACAAGTTACAAAGGAAAATTAGGTACTTGTGTATACTTTATTGTATATGGTGACAACCTGCTAACAATCTATTAGCACCTTCTAGCAAAGAAATATATTTTTGATATCAGCAAATTAATGAAATAGGTTTTCTGAAAGCTTCTTTGCTTCGTCTTAATCCTCTGAAATTTTTTCCTTCTAACTCACTACTCATATTCCTTTGCTTTATCAAGAAAATATAAAAATTTCTCACATAATTAGAAGCATCATATTTTGATTTCTATTCAGTGACATTCAACTCTTAATTTTGAAGATGACAAAATATCTCTGCTCTACAGGGAAGAAAAATTTAATAAATTCCTAGCTTTTCAATGCATATTACTGTAGAGTTATTTGTTTTCAAATACTTTCAAGCAACCTGCCAAAAAATGTATTATCCTTCACAATTCCTTGAATGAATGGAGGGAGCCACAAACCTATTTAATTCCTGATAGATTAGAAGGTTTAGAAGGTTAATGCCTATTAACCTTCTAATCTATCAGAAACCATATACCTATTTGAAGAAATAAGAACACCTACCAAAATGTACATAATTATTGCTATAAATTTCTGAAAGTTTCAGAAAATTTTTAATTCACCACCCATTTAAAGCTATATTACAATCAATTAAAGCATAACATCAACCAAATTACTGTAAAAAATAAGGCTTTAATCATTCATTTTTCATTTTTTTTCTATTTATTTAAATGGAATGACATATGATATACTTTTCTTTATTCAAATGTATTTTCCTAATTTGATTATACTATTAAATAAATTACATGAGAGATGAAAACTACACACTTTTGAGAACGTTACAGGTCAGTCAAAATCCCTCTCCCAAAATAAATCTTCCATTCTCAACTAAAAAGAATACTACAGATAATTTTTTTATTATGCTTACAACTTCTTAAATGTGCAAAAAACAGATGAACTGCAACGTAACCTTTTTTGGGGGGAGGGGGATGCAGGGCTTTATTAACTCAAAACAGTAACCTAAGATTTCTCCATGACAGAAAAGCATTAAAACAGGATGCCTTTGATTCCTTAACACTTCGCATTAGGTTTATCTTTACGAATAGAAAATCATACAATAGTTTTTTAAATACGTTTTATCCGATACACTATTAATTAAGATTTAGAATGGGGGGGGGGATCTGAAAGCTTTCAGATTTTATATTATGCCCAAAGGAGTGTTTCTTTCATTTACACATAATTACATGTTTTGAGAGCATTTTGGCTACAAGTATTTAAAAACAGCATATCTTTAGAATTTCCAATGCACAGTCTCGTGCTAGAGATAAAATTATTTTATTCCGCACAGTGTGTTGCCACTGCTTGCTTTGAAATCATTGACTTTCTTAATCAAAAATTCATTAAAGTTAAAAAAATATGAAATAGATAATAGAACAAGTCAAAATTCAAGATTTGGGCTTCCAGGTGCCCATGATTGGGTGAAGGATTACATTACTCAAAAATTAATGGCTCTAGGTATTGTTTCCTCCCCCCCCCCAAATGCAAGACACATACATACATTCACGCAGATTCTTTATTATTTAATTTCTTTAAATATAATACAGGGCAATAATATTTGGTAGCTACAATATGAAATGCGATACAGCTGTTTATAGCAAATTGATGCAAAATGTCGTTTTGAGTCTCACAGCCTTTCTGGGCTGCTAAAATAAACATAATTCCACATGAAAAGTCACTACACATAGATAATATAAGAATTTTATAATATAATAATACAGTTTAATAATGTAATCTGATAAGAGTTTGAGGATGGCAAAAATTCCCAGGGTTTGAACACATTTCTAGACATGGAAATTAAGGACTGTCAATGAAAAAATTAAGGGCCAATCAAGCAAACAGGAACTAAACAAACTGAAGCAATTATCTATACCAGAACTCACTTTAGTAATTTGTAAGAATAAAATAAATCTATAAATAGCATGCATTATTATTTTACATAATCAATTATTTAACTTAATTATAAAACAAATTCAACTAATTATAAACTAATTATAAAATACTAACTAATTATAAAACATATTTTTAATTAGCATTAAATTATAAAATTTCTTGAAATATTTATATTTTACACTTATAACAGTCTCACATATTTTAAAGAAGATTAATGACTTTTTATTTAAATTTTACTACAGTAAGCTTTATATTAAAGCTTTATATATATAATACTAGCCGCTGCGCAGCCAGCCTTCGTCTGGCTTTTAAGTGTACCAGAAAAATTGCTTAAGAAAACACCAAACATTAAATTTGAAAACTGCACAGAATTTTACTCTGCAGAACAATTTTATCGAAAAAGAAACAAACAACAATGGGAAAAAAATTCAGTTAAAAATGAATTACATATAAAAAGCATACAACGAAACAAGCAATATCCCTTAATACAAATATTAATTATCCTAATAAATAAATTAACCAACTTCCCTTTGCAAAATCTTAAGAACTCAAATGGTATAAACAGATTAAGAACTTAAACAGATTAAAAAATATCATGCAAAACTTTTTTATAATTAAAATTATATATAATTAAAACATAATATAAAATATTACAATGAAATAAGCAATATCCCTTGATACAAATGTTAATTATCCTAATAAAGTAATTAAACAATTTACCGTTGCAAAAAGAAACAACTTTTTAATTTCTTAAATTTTTCAGTCTCTTAAAAACAGTAACATAAGAAATACGATGAAAAATTGTTGCCAAACCGAAATTTTTAAAAGAATGAAACTATTCAAAATGATGCAATTTCATCAAAAATCTATCAACAACAATAAGAAATGAAAATTGTTGCCAAAACTACATTTTAAAATATCTGAGATGTGAGAAGTGTATTCGGAAGCTTCATTTAAAAAATTTTTAAAAATACAAAATATTATTATTTTTCTAAAATTCTTTTTTTAAAGGAGTCGAAAGGATTAAAATTCAACATGTCCAAAAATCAAAGGAAAATAAACAGCACATTTTTTAAAATAAGTTTTTTTTAAAAAAATTCCGCTGAAAAGGTGTTAAGCTCACCTTTCTCTTTAAGTTCGTATTTAATCGATTTATTGAAATACGAAATTTATTTTAAGTTCGTAAAATAGCTAAGAATGTATAGAGAAATGTATAGAGTGAAATCTCGTTTTCCTGTAGCCCATTATGTCTCAAAATGACGCGATTTGGTCACAAAACATAAAATCAAAAAAATTCGAATTCGAATTTCGAAAAAATCGCTTCGAGGTGCACTGGCTTTTGTGTAGATACACCTATGTACCAAATTTCGTGGCCCTGGGTCTATTAGCTTACTCGCAACACGAACGAAAGACACACACACAGACTCTTTGTTTTATTATATGTAGAGATATATTGATTCTTTCTTATATGGCCCATTTCAACATCTTCTCACTCAGTCCAGAGGCTTATGCAAATTTAATGTCAAGTGGATTAAGGGAAGGTAATAACTCATTTTAACATCTAGGGATAACTTCTAAAGGTGAGCAGTTATATATATAATATATATTGATTCTTTCTTATACGGCCCATTTCAACATGTTCTCACTCAGTCCAGAGGCTTATGCAAATTTAATGTCAAGTGGATTAAGGGAAGGTAATAACTCATTTTAACATCTAGGGATAACTTCTAAAGGTGAGCAGTTACTTAGAAATAATTCAATTACCTAGTTAGATACCCTTAGCCATAACAGATTTACAGAGTTATAATTACAATTTTTTTTAAAAAATTTCTAAAAAATGCCCATTAAAAAAGCATTAAACACATTTTACAGTAGTCATAATTTATGATATTTATTCTAAAATGATATTAGCATAATTATGCATTAAACGCTACAAAATATTTTTGTAGCAATACCAAACAACAAAATGTTTACGTCCCTTTTTAATTTGAAAATTTTCCACATATATTATGTAATTTGCATCATTTTCTTCTTTTTAGTATCTTTTCTAAGTTTATTTATTTTAACAAACAAATCAATGTTCCCGTTAGTTTTGCTTCCTCTCTTATTTCTTAATGTTTCAGAAAAATGTACCTTTGAAGAATAATTTTCTCTCTGTCTTTATAAAATAAATTTCTTCTTCAATGACTTTCTTCTTCATTTTATTTCAGTTATTCTAAAGAACTGATTGTATTTAGAATTTATAGAAGAAACTGGTAATTGTATTTCTTTAATAATATGAATATTGAAAATAAATATGAAATGATATAAGGTCAGATTGTATTGGGTCAGAAAAGATATAAAGTCAGGGCTGGTGCCAGAACTAGTAAGGAACAATTTTTAGAATTTAGAGCAAGCACAGAGGTATATATGGTGCATTGAGACATATATGATCAATGCTTTAATAAACTGTTTCATTTCAATTTCTAGGCTTTCTTTAATTGCTTCAATGCTTATGTCTAGTGGAAAGATAAGAAAATAAAGACAAGATAAAACATTTTAAGAGAAAGACTTCTGAGATCAAAAGGAAAAAATTCAAATAATTTTGTTTTCAATTTTCTTCCAACAATTTTCCAAAATATAAGAAATTAATCAGAAACATTCTATAAAACAAAACCATTACATATTACTATCATAAAAACATGTTTCATTTTGTCACATTATCCTGGAAATCGTAGGCTATAAATCTTGTCTTCAAATCTTTCTAAACCTTTTGAGGTGCAAGTTCTAAAATCCAAAGGAAAAATTATCCCTATCAACCCTGAAAAGCAAAAAGCCGGAAGACTTTTGGAGGGAAAAAAATTCAGAAAAGAAAAGTATAAAGCGAATAATCAAGAGAAAAAACTGATACACATTTAAATATTCTAAAACAATTACATGGGAAAAAACTCTTATCATGAAAAAAGAAGACAAATGAAATTAATTTTTAAATAATTACAATAGAATTCTTTTTTTTCTAAGAAATGTTTCAGAAACTGTGCTTTATTAGCATTTATTATCTCATTTATTTTCAGAATCAAAATATTCGTAAGTAATCAAAATCAAAATAACGTCACTTTAAAAAAATCTCAGGAGAAAATAAAAATGTTTTAGTTTAATGTTCCTTATCAAATATAATTTTCATATTTATTACCATTATTTTTATGATATTTATCAATGTTATTTATTATGTTTGTAAAAAATATCATCAAAAATTTCATAAACCTTTGAATAAAAAATTCTGTACACAAACTGAACTTCAAATCACCAAAATGTTGATAAGTCACCAAATTTTGTGCCATGCCACATAATAAAGGGACTCACATCCTAAAAATGGAAAATATGTTTTTGATGTAATATTTCATGAACTGCTTATTCATTAAAAAGAAATATTTGAAATGTTTACATTTCAATCGATGATGTGTTTACGTTTTAATCTTTATGCCTAAAACTCAAGTATCCATTGTTTATATTAAGAAGTAAGAAAGAATTCAAACATTAACTCATAAAATACATATTTGCCAATGCATCTCAAAAATATTCCTCAAAAATGCTAATTCACACTCAAAATGACAGCCATTAAAAAAAAAGTAGACAGAAATGTCAAGATGAGTAAAATTAAGGATTTTTGCTGATTTGGTCTGAAATTATGGACCAAAACTCATTTTAAAAAAATTAAGGACTCTTAAGTATTTTTATGGACCATATGAACCCTGAATACAGGATTCATCATTCTTCACATATTTTAATACCTGCCAATGGTTAGTACTATAGATCTAGAATAATCAAGATTAAACAAAAGAAATATATGATCAATATCACGCATGAAAAATATTGCTATTACACTTTAAACTGAAGGTATTCTTAACTGATGAAAGAATTAAATTTGTGCTTTGTCTTTCCTCAACTATATCTCATACATTCAGAAGAGCTATTATTAAACTGAATACAAAGTAACTGGTCATCCAAATTGGGCAAGAAAAACTTTCTCAAAAGCTGTAGGACTCAAAATCACTGTTTCTTAACATCCAGATCTAAAGAATGTATGAAAAGGAAATGCATCGAATACATGTCTCAACTGAAATTAAAATGGTTTAAGGAGGCATAGCAGCATGCCAGTCTGCCTTCAATGAATAAACATATTTTTTAGGGTGGGGTAGGCAGTTCAAAATTTAATCTGTTGAGTTCTGATGCAAAAGTTTAGCTTAAGAATGCAAAGGAGACAACTTCCTCCCCCCCTTGCATTTTTCCAACAGTAAGTGTAAGACATATGTGATACTGTGAAGACTGGCCATCAGAATATTTTGAATAAAATTGTAAATGTCAGAGTATAGCAAGAAACACAAGTAAAAACACAATATGAAATATTATATATTTTCAAATAATTTAAACCAAGCTTTAAAAATAGCAATAATAACGTAAGAACTGCAGTGAATATTGACTGATTCGCCAGTCAGACTTCAAATTTCACCATAAACAGACCATATTTTTTACTTGAGCATTAATTAAAACATGGCTGTAATGATATTCTATAAAAGGCATGGTACCAACAATCCGTATCTTAATGCAGTGAAATATTGTTGGAATAAAATGCCTCTTGTATGCTAAAATAAGAAAGAAACCAAACGACGTTTGAGAATTTAAAGAGATAATATACTCTGATTCAAAGAAATGGCTCTAAAATATATTCATATTTTACAGCTTCTATGCCAAAATAAAAGATACTGCATAATTAAAAAGAGAGAGAGATTAACTATATATTTAAAATGTTATATTACGACATTACAAATACAATTTACATTCACTTTTACATTTGGGATAGAAGAAATTGTAATTTATGATTCCAGTGTTCAAAAACATAATGCTTTTTCTCCAATTCTTATATTAATGGACTCATTGCTATTAAAAATTGCTATGTAGTATGATAATACACCACTACATATTTTACTATTTACTCCTTTTTTTTAACTAGCTTGCTATAAAAACTATACTCCATACATCAGAATCACTAATGAAATTTTATTCCTAACTTTTATCTTTTTTGTGTATACATAACTTTTTAATAATTTTCCCATAAAATATGCATTTCACATTCTTTTTTCCTATTTTGAAACATACTGGACAACTTTTTTTTAAAGTCAACCAGCAACATAAAAGTGACAATTTTTGGATAACTGAACTTTTATCTTTATTACTTTTAAATTCACACATGAAACTCTAAATATTGCTTAAGGATAGGATAATGCATTCTTTATTCCAAAATGGCTTATATAAATACACTAATAACTATAAAAAGTCTTCATGGATTAAAAAACAATGTACATGCTTTTTATATTTTTATCTTTAGCTACAAAGCACATAAAAAATGCTCCTATTACTTATTTATTTTACTTTGTAATAATTTATATAATTATTAATTATTGATATGTTTAAATAAATAATAGTTAATAAAAGTTGCTTCACCACACATAGCTTAGTATCAATTTCTCCAAGGTTTAAATTTTAAACGCTATTAAAAAAAACATATTATAGCAAATAACATTCTTTAATCTTAATCACTTTTCTTTGAAAAATTAAAACTGCATGGTACACATTAATATCTAATAAAGAAAAATGCACCCCCTCAGTATCTCAAACTTTGCCTCAAAATCTGCTTATTTACAATGAACGTCAAAAGCAATATATCTACAAAAACTCAGCTTACAGTTTTCTGTCTAAAATTCTAAATAATACTTATATTTCTTCTGCCTAACTAAATATTTTAATAAGGCTTAAACGGTAGCCATAGGGATGTTCGAGAAAAGGGTTTGGGGTTCAAATTACGTTGAGCATCATTCTTTGCTATTTTATATTTCTTGAAAAATTTTATTCATAAATATTTTTTAAGGAGTAATGTAATAGAAAAATTAACTATCTAAAGCAGCAATTCTCAACCGGGGGTACGCAAGAGAAAAATAGGTGGTAAGCAAAGAAACAAAGTATTTTTAACTATTAAATTCAGAAATATTGTGAAAAAAAAGAACAATTGATTGAAATTTTCTGTGATTGAACTGAAGATTTCAAAAATAACACACTTGTTAACTTTAGGCTGAATTGAAGGAAAAAAAAACTTTAAGGCATTTCAAATAAAGCTATTAAATTTTTATTCCCTTTTTGCATAACCTATTTATGTGAACAAGGATTTTCTTCCATGTTATATTTGGGAAAAAAAGTGCAGAACAAAATTAAAAGTGGATCATAATTTACGGTTAAAGCTAAGTGAAATATCACTAGACATAAAAAATTGCTCTCTCTTAAACAGACCCAAATTTCACAATAAATTTTAGAATTAAAGTATTCTAACTTAAATTTTGATAATTAAAATGGGAACGAATTTTTAATCTAATATTTTTTATGTGTGCATATTTAATACAAATAGCCAACAGGTTGTGCAACTGTCAACAGGCAAGATTCATGATGCATATTTCTTTTCAAAGATAAAAGCTGTGTTAAACAATATAGAACAAGTACTTCTCTAAATCAGAAAATCACTTTTTGATGAGACGCAATTAAAATTTATTCTTTGATATATCAACATATTAATGCTCTTCCTTTTCTGAGCAGATGACATTATCACTGTTTGCATCAGAATCAGGAAAATTAGACAGACGCTTATGATTGTTACAGAAATATGTACTTTTCCTCATTATATCAACCTTTAGAAATGCAAATTAATCACATAAATTATGTACAGAAATAGTCCCCTCCCCCTTAGCTAAAAATAGTTTGGATAAAAAGCAGAATATATTAGAGCGAAAAAAAAAATCTGCTCTCCATGAAACTTTTTCTGTATTCTTCCGTTAAAAATACTTCAGATAAGAATAAAATTTAGTACAAATAAGGACAAAATTATATTAAGGAAATGATTTGATGATAGCACAGTCAGCATCACTACTGGCAAAAGACAGCAATTTGACTTAAAGTATACTTTAATCTTGCAAATTTATGGGAGACAATTTCTGACATACTTAAGATATGATAGGCCCTCATTAATTTTATGTGCACAATTCTTTAAAGCTGTGGGACTGTGAGATAAATATTCTTAAATTAATATAATATAGATAAAATGTACAGCCAATTGGAACCATGTCAATTAAAACTTTCCCCCATCCCATGGAAGTTTTTACTTTATTCCTTTAAAAATTCCTGAATTAGTTTTTAAAGGCTGCACAATACCAGCATGCAACAGTTAGCTATTTTAAACAGACAAACTGAAACAATTACAATCAAACTACAAGACAAAACTGAAGGAACAATAAAGAAATGGGAGTAACTGAAAATTCACATTAATAAGACATTTTTCAAACTATGCACAGAACATCTAGGATTTTTCATCAACATAACAAACAAAACAGAAATGCTTCTGTGTATTAATGACAAGAAGATACTTAAATACATAATAAACTTTGAAAGACAATTAAAATTCAGTACTCAGTACTTGGAATTCAGGAATATATATAACTAGTACTGACATAAAACTAGATGGCACATGCCTACAAAACTACAGTTAAAAATGCACTTTTTTCATATTTGTATAAGATACAGATTTCATATAATCTTTAGTGGCAGAAGTGGGCATAAAAATTAAAATTTAGTAGATTAATAAAAATGACATTTTACAAATACCGTTCTATATTTTTTAAAAATATTCTTATGACTATGTATTAAATATTTTAAAACACAGAATAAAAGTACAAAATTTTAAAAAAAAATTAAGTTTTACTTTACTGTCAATAAAAATTTATAATGAGTTTTTAAAATTTCCCTTCAAGCACATATTTTTTTTAATATTTGCAAGAGTACAGTTGCTTGAGAGAGTGGCTAAACTGACAACAACATGAATTACTTTCCATTTAAAGATTTTTAGAAAACAGATCTGAGGCATGGAATATCTGATTTCAGCTTAACAAAAAAGAAATGTAAAATTTCCCACCTCCCCTCCCTCCCAAAAAATGAGTTCAACCTACTGCATATTTTAACTGTGTAGAATTAAGGTGAAATTGGTAATGGCAAGGCTATATTTTTTGTAAAAACTTCTGCAGAGAAATAAAACTATTTTTATGAATCTGAATTTAGTAATAATCTATCAGATCAAATTAAAATTAATCTATCACATAATTTCTTTTCACGCCAAGTTCCATTCTAAAAAAGTAGTATGTTTATTTGAGAGTAATACATATTTCAATAATATTTAACTACTTTTATCATTTTACAGTGAAGTTACACCAAATGAGAATACTTTCAACTAGCAAAAAGTCAAATGGAAAAATTATTTATGTTTCTAACTTTATATATTACCAGTTATAAAAACCAGATAATACAATTTTATCTACTATTAAAGAGGTTAGTATTGAGGAAGAAAAAGGTTCTGTTAGCAGATGAATTGAGTTTTGTGTTTTCTTATACTAGCATATACTCATATTCTAAATATTCCCCAACACTAAATAAAAATTCTGCTATAATAACTTTAAATATGTAATACAAGTGCATGATATCTGAAAGATAAAGTGGTACATACCTGTTCTTTTTGAATGCATTTTATAATAGCTTCTTTTTCATCTACAAGGATGGAAAGCTTCTTTGCTTCAGCTTTCAAATCATTCAGATTTTTTATCTGAGTTTCATAACTTAGCTTCATGGATTCAAACTCTTCTGCAAGAACAGCAGTTTTCTCAACCTCTGAATTTTTTTCTTGTAATTCAAACTGCAGCTGTTTTATAGATGCTTCTGCTTTTTCAAGCAAATCAGAAAATTTGTTAACTTCAGATAATGAAGTATCATATTTTGATTTCCATTCAATGATGTTCTCTTCAACTGCAGCTCTAATTTTCTTTTCTTCGTCTAACATTTTTTCTGCAATTTGTAAATTTTTATTTTTTTCTTCCTGTTTTTCAAGAAAATTTGCACACTTTATTTTCAATCTTTCCACTTCAGCAGTTGATTCAGATAATTTCTTTTCAAGATCCTTTTGTTGTGATTCTTTGATATCAAGCTCAGATTTAAGTTGATCTATTTTGGATAGTGTTTCAGAAGAAATTTCTGTCAGTCTGTATTCTAAATTTTTACATTTAGATTGCCAATCTGAAACTGCATTTTCAGCTAAAATTCTGTTTGTCTCTTCCACTTTTAAATTAGCAATACTATTTTCCAGTTCTTTAAAAGTTATCTCTAATTCCTGCTTCTCAGAACAAATTTTAGCCAACCTGGATTCCAAATCTTTATATTTGGACTGCCATTCTGAAACTGCATTTTCAGCCAAAATTTTGTTTTCTTTTTCCACTTTCAAATCAGCTGTAATACTTTCTAGTTCTTTTGAAGTTATCTCTAATTTCTGCTTTTCAGAAGAAATTTCAGCCAATCTGTATTCTAAATCTTTATATTTAGACTGCCATTCTGAAACTGCATCTTCAGCCAAAATTTTGTTTTCCTTTTCTTTTAAATCAGCTATAACATTTTCTAGTTCTTTCAAAGTTATTTCTAATTTCTGTTTTTCAGAAGAAATTTCAGCCAGAATACATTCTAAACTTTTATATTTAGACTGCCAATCTGAAACTGCATTTTCAGCCAATATTTTGTTTTCCTTTTCTGCTTTTAATTCAACTATAGCACTTTCTAATTCTTTAGAATTCACAACTAATTTCTGTTTCAACTTTAAAATTTCATTGCTTTCATTTTTTAATTTAGAAGAAAGTTCTACAAATTTTGACAGTGTATTTTTTATGTGCACATTTTTTTCATAAAGAAGCATGTTTATTTTAGACATATCCGAGTCTACTTTCAAAGAAATTTCTTTAATTTTTGATATAACAGACTCGTACTTTTCTTTCCATTCAATAAAGATGTTATCTTTCAAAACACAATTTTGCTTTTCTTCATTCAAACTTTTATTTAAGGATTCTATTTCAGATACAAATGAGTCACACTTTTGCTGCAATTTTACATGTTCAGCACTCTGAGTGGTTAAACTTTGTATCTGAGCTTCAGCTTCTTTAAATTTACAACATATATCTGAATATTTTAAATTTACCTTATGAAGTTCTGATTTTGTTTCATCCAATGTAAATTTTAGTTTCTCCTTATCTATTTCTGCAGCACAGTATATATTTTTAACTTCCTGTTTGGTTGTTTCAAACTTTTCCTTCCAACATATAACATCATTTTCACACATGCGCCGTTCTTGCTTTTCCTCTTCCAGAGCTTTATTTGCTTCTTTTAACAGATCTGTGAGAGATTCTACATGATTTTGAAGTTCTTCATTTTGCTGTATAAGACTATTCATCTTGGACTGCTGTTCAAAAATCTGCTCATCTTTATCTTTTAGTTTTGAGGATACAGTCTTCATTTCACAGCTTAAGCTCGTTATTTTCAAATTTAACACATTTAACTTATTTATCATGTTAGACAGATCTTTCCCAGACTTTAAAATTATATTTTCTAATAATTCCTCAAGGACAAGTATTTCTTTCTCAAAACTCTGTTTTGCATTAGAAAGCTGCAGTTTAAAATCATTGTCTTTATTACTTAAAGCCCCATTTAAATTCTTTATTTGTTCACTCAGTTTATCAATGGTTAATTTAGTTTGGTTTTTTAAATCCCAGAGCTGGGAGTTATGAATTTCCTTTAATTCACATTCTTTTTTATAATATTTATCTTTTAATAATTTACATTTCATTTCTAACTCATTTTTCTCTGATTCACAAGTTTTCAACAGGTCCTCTTTAACTGCAGTTTCCTGTTTCAGATTATCTAGTAATTCTTTCAAACATTCACAGTTATGAACCGAAGACTCTAAGTCCTCCCTTGTTAACAAAAGCAATTCAGTCCTGAAGAGAAGTTTGGCAGTAAGTTCTTTTACTTTTTCTGAATAAGCAACTTGAGATGAATTAAACTGATTACGTAGAGTTTTAAGTTCAGTGTTAATATGCTCTGTTTGAGAAGCAAGCGCATCTATTTCAGATCTGACTTTACAATTCAACTCTGAGATATTAAATTCTATCTGAGTTTTACTTTCCTTTTCAAGCAAATCTTTTTTAAAGTCTTCTTTTACACATTTTATTTCACTTACAGATTCAGGATTTACTTGCCATGCATGAGTTTCTTCAATGCTCTGCAAGACTAAACTCAAGTTATTACGTTCATCCTGCAAATCATTCAAAGACTGATGTAGTTGAGTGATATTTTTTGCAAATTCAACATTTTGTGTTTCAGAAAACATTTTCAAATTATCTAAGTCTTCTTTTAGTTTCATATTTTCAGTAAAAAGTTTATTAAAAACTTTCTGTAATTTATTTAAATCAATTCCTTTAAGATCATACAGTTCTTTAAGAGACAAAGTAGAATTTTCCTGTAAGACTTTGATAAACTCACTAACTGCAAAACTTTCAATATTAACATCAGAATTCTCTTCAAAAATTAAATTATTCTCAACAGCATTCTCTTCTATTCTTGAAGTTGCATAAGAATCAGGTTTTAACTTCAAGCTATCTTCAATAGGAAAATTTTTAATGAATTTTTTTTCTGTATTCAACAGTTTGAAAACATCAAAAATATAATTAAATCTCTCCAAAATGACACAGCATATATTTTTTAATTTCGCTACTGTCGTTTTTATGTCATTTTCTTTGTTTTCCAAGCATGATACTGCTCTTTCGAGGTCAGTAAACTTTTTTAGTAAGTTGTAATTTTTTTTTTCCTTTTCAGTTATAGTATCATTTAATAAAATAACCTCACTCTTAGCATCATTTACTATCATACTAGCAAACAATAAATTGTTTTCATTTGTTTTTAACTTCTCTTGCAAGCTCTGAATATCACTAATTAATAATTTTTTTTCTGATATTAGTTCAGACTTTTCAGAAGCCAGTTGATGAATTTCATTTTCACTTTTTGACAACTGCTCAATCAGTACTCTTCCTTCATTTCTTGCATCTAGTAAAGCTTTATTTAAATAATCTACTTCTTTTGATTTTGACTCGTTATCAGATAATAAACTCTGAAGTTCACTATTAAGATATTGCAATTTTGAATTTAATTCTTTTTCTATGTTTTGAAAATTTTTCAATGCT
>KK115938.1:448498-459410 GCA_000611955.2 Stegodyphus mimosarum | reverse complement strand
CCTAATATTATTAGGATAAAAGTGTATCCCTATTTACTTACTTGTTGAAAATTGTTTGTCTGGTTGAAACAACTCTCATCAGTAAAAAGGATGTGACTCCACTGATGAGGTGTCCAGTCTTTATGTTCTCTACACCACTGCAAAAAAAAAGTGGGAATGGGCTGGTATGCAGTGTTCAGGATATTCTGTAAATTATGTGTACCATTCAGGATGATGGGCTACTTTAAGTTGTATGATTTCACAGTAAACCAGGAACATTTCATCCTGCTGTTTGCAACTGCTGAGCAATGTTGCTTGCTGTTTGGTTTCTATCTCTTTTCACCTGCAGTGCAATATATCAGTCATCAGTCACCACTGCTTTCGTTGGTCGATCACAACCAACCTTCCTTACAGCTGCGTCTGTTGTCTGGAAGGCTTTCTAAACTCGTAAAACAACCCTTTCATCAAGTGTGTGACAGATGTCGTATTAAACCCTCCTCAAACTCGCCAATTACTCTGCCGCAAGTAAAAGGGTTCTGATGTTTTCTTGTAACCACCATATGGCATGTAAAATTTCACTTTTACTCACAGAGATATGGCCGGAAATATGGCTTTGTTTCTTTTTTTTTTATTAAGTTGCCTTGCACTGCCCACAATCAACCTTTCTTACAATTGTACCTGCTGTTTGGTAGGCTTTCTGAACTCCGAAACAACCCTTTCATCAGCTGCGCAATAGACATCAAACTATGCCCTTTCTCAAGCTTGCCAATTATTCTACCACGTGCAAAGGCGTCCTGACATTTTCGTTTAGCTATACTGCATATACAATCTCACATTCACTTGCAGAGAAATGCCTGGAAATGCAGCTTTCATTCTTCTTTTTAAGTTGCCTTGCACTGTGCATTACTTGGGTTTTGTATGTCCTGATATACCCTCTAATATCATGGTATTGATCTTTGTATATGCATTATCTTTCTACTGAATTTGTTGCTTAAGTTTCGTACACTAGTGTTTCAGGAAAATTATAAAAACCACAATCTATGAAATAAAAAACCCACATAAACAAGAATAAAAATTTTCAGTACAGTACAAAATCCAAGATTTGAAATTCTGGACATTTTTACATGGCCTTACATTTGATCACCATTTAAATCTAGTAATATGACATGTAGACATGACAATACTAGGGCTTTAATTATTGTTTAGGTCAGGCAGAATACTCCTCTCTATAGGGCTGACACCAGAGCATGCAACCCGTGCAGCCACACTGGATATCAGAACTTAGGAATGGGAAAAATTTCAGAATTTAGAGAAGCACCAAGCAGCAAAAATTTTGGATGACAGAATTTTTAAAGTTTAGGAGAAACACTGGATAGTAGAATTTAGAGGTGACAAAATTTCTAGAACTCAAGAAGATACTAGGCAGCAACATGGTGGTAAAATGTGTAATGCTGGCCTTGTCCCCCAACAACTTATGTGTGATCCTGATCAGCATCAATTCAACATCAATCAGTGCACTGTTATTGGCCATGGTGCAATTCCCAACCAGTGTTTGAAAGTAACATGCAGGACTCTCAGTCAGTTAGAAGAAAAGTTGCATTTATGGCAAATTTGCCACTTCTTGTTATTATATTCTTCATTCCTAGAAATTACAAGGGGGATATTTTTTATTTTATTTATTTTTTTAGCTGGTGTTCTGAAGGTCTGGATTTTAGATCATTCTGAATCTTGCACATCCAGATTTTGGACTTTGTACTGTATATGGTCCAAGGTACGATCCCAAATGACAGCATTATGGTTTAAAATGGTATAGAAAAAGCAAATTAAAAAGATTTAAATATATCTTTCATCCCAAAATTTTAAAACTAGTGACTTTTGGTATGAATTAACAATAAGGAGTTACTTTATTTAAAAACAAACATTTTTTAACAATTTACTGACAGAGCATTCAATATAGTCCACGTCATATAACTACTAAAATTATTAAAAGGAGGGACTTGTATTTTAAATGTAAAATATGATTATTTCAGTTCTATATATTATAAGTCAGGGTTTGAAGTTTAAGTTACATTAAGGGCAGCAGGAACCATGAAACAAAAACCTGCCATTGTTACTACTGCAACAGATCATCAGGAAAAACAAGGACGGGGTCATTCTCAAGTTTAGGTGCCATTCAGTGGGAAAACAACATTATCTACTCTCCTACAAAACTTCATATGTATCAGCAAATGAGAAAATAAATGCAAGCAAGTTTCTGTTTCAACATAAAAATTCAAACAGTTACACTAGAACTGACATTTTTCAAGGACACTAGAAACCTCAAAGATGGTGTTAAGTTGGAATACAGCGCCACCTATTGTGATTACACAAAATATTCACCTAGCCACTGAATTCATTTAAGGCAACATGCCAGAGCACGTTAATATTTATTATTAGTAATTACCATTATTAAAGTTGCATTACTTTTCTTAGTACAATCCACTCATTTAGTTTAGCATTGCAGACATATACGTCTTACTTATATAGGCTTTTAAGCCAGAGCAGAGAATACAAATGCTCTCATTAGACAGAATATAACAGCTTTAAAAATAATCTAACTAGGTTAGAAAACATATTTGGGGAAGACGATGGCAGTGCAAACAAAAATGAAATTCAAACAAAAGCCAGATCCCTTCAAAATATTCAAATGGACATAAAAAATTTAAGAAATAGATGTTTTGAAACTGATGAAAAAGATGATGTCATAGCCATCACTCAACAAATCGTTCAAAATGAAAGACAAAATGAAAATTTTGGCGGTAACAATTATAGAAATTCTATCATCTATTGCACATTCTGAATATGGAAGTGAGTGAGTAAATTTGATTCTAAAGCATAAATGTGTTTGCCAGAATTACCGATTTCTAAATTTTCTGGTAAATATACCAAATAGAAAAATTTTAAGTTACAATTCAAAAATATCATTCTGAATATACTGAGTTAACATAAGTTCAGAAGCTCTATTATTTAAAGACTGCATTAATTGATGAAGTAAAAATCTCAAAACTTTTTATGATGGTTTCAGTTTTCTATTTAAAGCTCTTCAAGAAAAGTATAAAAATAAAATAATCGTAATTGAGATGCATATAAAGTCAATAATGGATTTAATTAACTTTTGAATCATCAAAAGGGATATGTGATAGATAATGTTACTAAAAATGTAAGGTCTTTAGATTCTTTAAGGTATGCAAAAAAATAATTCATTGGACATTGTTATTAAATATAATTTTTCAGAAGCTACATTATGAAAAGCATAAAAATTTGAATCAAGCATTAATGCTACAGAAGTTCCATTGCTTTATGAACTAATTTCGCTTTTATGGAAAAGATGTCAATTATTAGATATTATTAACCATAATATTAGCAAAGTGAAACATCCATTAAAAAAAAGTTTAAAATCAAAGGTTCTAGTGTTTAAAACTGACAGTGCTCCAACTTGTGTCACATGCAAAAATAATAATAATTCATTACAGAAATGTAACTCCTTTTTTAAATTAAATCTAAATCAAATATATGAAATAGTTTAAAACAATAATAGATGTGTTTAAGCTTTCTTAGTAAGGAACATTTAATTGCAAAATGCAACTCTTACATTCAGATGCTTGGCATGTATGATGCTTGGCTTCAGCACCTACATAGCAATGGCACCACAGATCAACAGTTAGACAAAACAAACACAGAAACATTCAATGATGAGATTTTAAACAAGAATACAGATTCTCATAAAAACAAATGAAGTTATCTTTTGACAGGGAACAAAAATGTATTATCAACAATTGCAATTCAAAAGGAAAAACAATTCCAGCTCATGCCTTTTTTTTTTTTTTTTTTTTTTATAATGGAAGCATGTCATGCTTTATCAGTGAAAGAATTGCCAATTTGTTAAATATACAGAAAGAAAGAATTTATACATCCATATTCGGAATAAATGAGAACATTATAAATATTAATTGCCAACTAAACATTCAGACAACTTCAAACAAGAGTGTAACATATGCAAGATCAATTAATTGCTCAGTTATTTTTTAAATTATCAATGTAAACCTCATCAAAGAGATTTGATGCGCAATCATTAAATATTCTATCAACATTCAATTAGCTGATCCCTAACCAGGACTCCTAACAAAGTAGACATGTTACTTAGGGCTGAACTGTACTTTAAGATTTTAAAATCATTAAAATATCAATAAGAAAATCAACCATTAATAGTTCAAGAAACAGTTTTTTGATTTGTCTGGTCCATATAGGAGTAATTCAGAAATAAATTATTGTGGCTTAGTCCTAAATATAGAAGAAAAGCCTGACAAAATTTTGCAAAGATTCTGGGAAGTTGAATGCACTGAAAACATCAAGGATATTTTGAGTGAAGAAGAAAAGTAACAGAAGAACATTTCAAGTGTACATATTAACAACAATATGATGGAAGATATGTAGGGCAGTTACCCACTGGGAAAGGTGTGGAATTAGGAGAATCAAAAATACTTGTTTAGAAAAGTATAAAATTGTATAAAATTGACTAGAAAGTAATTTGAATATGAAAATCTTATGTAAAAATTTTATTATGGAATATAAGGATTTAAATCATATGAAAGAAGTTCACGAAATTGCAACATCGACCTACAGTTATCTTAATCATCACGAAGTTTATCATCAGGAGAAAACCTTTATGAACCTTCGTATTGTGTTTATTGTATCACTGGCTACTACTAATGGAAAATTACTTAAATCAGTATTTATGAAGGGATGAAAACTACATGAAGATTTATTTTCTATTAAATTTCAAAAGTACAACTATGCACTAGGAACTGATTTTCAGAAAATGTACAAACAAATACTTATTGAACCATTTCAAAGAAACCTGCAGCTGATTTCATAGAAAGAAATGATTGGTAGCCCTGTGCAGACTTTAAACATGAATGTATTCCTATCCTTCTGAAGAATAGAAAGCATTTCTGCATTGTTGTAGACTAGTCAACAATTATTGCTTCCCTAGACTTTTTCTAACTGACATAGTACAGCAAATAGAAATAATAAGATTCTGCAATTCTACCCAGTAACTAAAGAGCAGATGCTAATCAGAAAGCCAAAGATCAGATGCTAATCAGAAAGCAATAGTGCTGCAGTTAATATGAAATGTATGTCGTCTTCGAATTAAAGCTCGTCAAGACATCTTTGCAGGAAGTCTTGTATTTCACCTTTGAAGTCAATTATCATTCATTATTAGGAACTTTGTGCTGCAGTTCTCTTGTTAAATCTAATGAAAAGAATATTAGAAACTATTCAACTACCTATAAGCAAGGGGTATTATTACACTGATTCTTCAATAGTGTTAGAGCGTGGATTAAGAAGGAACCTCAACAACTAAAGACATTTGTTGCTAATAGAGTGTATGTTATTCATAATACAACTACTATTCATCAGTGGTATCATGACAGCACTCATAATAATCCAGCTTATTTAATTAACGCATATATGAACTTAAGGATCTTCTTCGTGATGATTTAATGGTGGTATGAACCAACTTCCTTGAATAAGGAAGAGCCGAAGCCTTGTGAAATAATTTCATCCAATATGGCTGATGTGGAATACGTCAAGAAACTGAAACATATGGACAATGATTTAGTTAATATAATGTGAGCTCTAATTCCCTTATTTTAGATAATATTCTTAATATTAGTAATAACTATGTTCATATTATGTGTGTGTTCTGTTCACAGATTTACAGCCAAATGCAAAGGAAAAAAAATAAAAACAAAGAATTGAATGATACTGAAAAATCATCATAAGGTATGTCACAACATTTTTTGCAAGGATAATCCTTCTTTGAAAACTAGAACTGAGTTTCTGCTAAAAGTTAAAATTTTCACTTTTAGACAAGGATTCTCTTCTGAGAGCAAGAGGCAGACTAGTAATCTTAATTACAATAAAAAGTTTCCTTATGTAATGCCATAACATCATGTAGGTACTACATTAATTCTTCAGTATTACCATTGCAAATAATTGCATCTTGGTGCACAAACCTTATTGTGTCAGGCACACAGCAAATTTTGGGGTTATTAATGGTCAAGATATAGTTCAAAAGTGAATGTTTAACATTTTAGGGTTAAAGCAGTTGTATGTGAACAATTTATGGGAAATTTACCTGGTGAAAGAATTAACCCATAGTTTGTATTTAATATTTAAGGACTTGATTTTTCTGGTCTATTCTTCATGAAGTATAAAAATCAGAGAAAGGATAATTATGCAAAGGCGTATGTTGCTATATGCTTAACTACTAAAACAATACAATTAGAAGTAGTAATTAATTCAACCACAGATGCCTTATTAAAAGAGTTATTGCTAAACATGGAAAATGTCATAGAACAGATAATCTTTTCCGATTTAAATGGTCTTTAACTAGAACAGCAGAAGTTTTATGTAGTACAGATAATAAAACAAGAATTGTTAAAGAGAAAACATCAAGTGGTGCATGTATTCAATGCACTAGTAAAATTTGTTCATTGCCTAAATCTTAACATTATATCATTGTGTTCTTATTGAAATTTGTGCTTTATATTGAAAACGGAACTGCTTTAAAACAACAAGTAAGATTGTAGCATATTGAATTAGCTTACGTTCTTTATAATTTTTATATTATTTTATACATTATTTCAAGATTATACTTTTACATTATTTTATACTGCATTTCCCAATGGAAAATTACCTATTAGCTTTCATATTTGGAATGGAGAATTAGTTATTTTTAAAATTGTTAAATTACATGTTTATCTATTGGAATTTGGAATTTAAATGAGCAACAGTATGTTAAGTTAGAATACAGCACTACCTATTGTAATCACACAAAACACTCACTTAGCCACTGGGTTCGGTTAAACCAACATGCCACAGCATGTCATTATTAGTAATTATTGGTACATTATTGGAAGAAAAATTAAAACAAAGAATTGAATGATACTGAAAAATCATTATAAGGTATGTCAAGTAATTATAATAATAATAAGGTATGTACAAGAAATTAGCATTAATACACTTGTTTTACTTTCCTTAATACAGTATGCTCATTTAATAGAAGATAGCAGATTGGTAATTCTTAAGTGAGTTTTGAGTGATTTTCTAAGTAAATGTATAACATTAGACAGAAACTAGCAGATAAAATTAATAAGAATCAACATTCAACCTCACAAATTAAGATGTATAAAGAGTTAAATGAAAATAGCATAAATAATTGTACCTGCAGCTTGAAACTGTCGAGCTTCTTCTTCTGCTTTAATAAGCTGCTTTTCTTTCAATTCTAACTCTTCATGCATGTTTTTTTTTGTTTCTGCCATTGACATTATACTTTCTTCTTGCTGCTTTTCTAATTCTTCTAAACGAATCTGCATATTTTTTAAAATGAATTCATGTTCTGATCTCATTTTCACTTGTTCATCCTAAATATGCATAAAAAATAAAATAAAAATCAGAATATAGCACTTTTAAGTATTTAATAACACATAAGAACATTTTATTACACATGTATTAATGAATAAAACAAATCAACTCATTTTACATTACAAAATAAAGCATATGACAATAATTCATTTTTTCAGCAACTTCACATTTTATGTGCATTTTCAAAATAAAATATATAAGCAAAGAACTTAAAGGTTCTATACAGATGAGGGTTGAGTACAGAGCAGTAAGTCAAGCTTCACTGCTAGCCAACCAGACTTATGTCACAAAAATTGATTCAAGAATTTTGTCAAAATATTCTAATGATTTCATGTTGTGCCAACTTGGCATAACAGCGAACCAATCATAGTGAAGCAAATACAAACTGACATTCAGACAACAGTTTCAATGAATCAGCTGCACATTTACACATGTGCAACTTTATTGAGTGACTATGGCTTAAACCCTGTTATACTGGTGTGAGCTGACTTTTATGCTTTAAGTCATGAAGCCTTTGTCCGAACAAAGTCAAATAGTACAAAATTTACTCATAAATCTGTCAGTGCTTTTTCACTCCAAGCAAAAAATGAAGACAGCTTTTTTATATTAGTTTTTAATAGATTCATCTATCAGACATGGGTGTTATTCAACATAAAATTCATATATGGTGGATTTTTAAAAGTGATAATATAAACAAATGTAAAACTTATGTAACCTTAGAAACTAGTAAGTAAAATTAGTATGAATCAATATTCACTTCTAAAATATGCTATTTTAAGAAAAGGTTACAGTTTTTAAATAACAACAAAGCAGCAGCAACAATGTTCAACATGGTTAATTATGAAACACCTTGATAATTTATTTTTGATTAGGTTAGAATTAGCTGTATAAAATGCCTCAGATCATCTTATAAATACTTAGAAAGAGTTAAAATAATACATAAGCACACCTTGTTTTACCAGAGTTTGCAAATAATGTGTTTTTCTATAAACATAAATTATAGCAGTCTTGCCTCCAGTCCATTAAATGCTGCTATTTTGTCAATATCACTTTATGTCTTCATATCACAGTCTTGTGATTCTCAATATTATTATTATTATTATTGTAACTCTGCTATGGCTTCAAAAAAGTAAAACCAGAATAATAATTATACAATTTGAAAGCTTTCAGATTTTCTATTATGCCCAAAGGAGAGTTTCCCAAAGGGATACACACACATGCATGTTTCGAGAGCATTTGAACTAAAAATATTTAAAAACACCATATCTTTAGAATTTCTAATAGACAGTCTCACGTGATAGAGATAAAAATGTTCAGTAAATAAATCAGTATTATTCCATAAGGTACTTTGAAACCACTGAACAGGTTGTTAAAACATTTTTCTTTTGCTTGCAGCTTTTCTTGTTACACCTCCAAATGCTTTTATTTAATTATATAATTTCAGTTCATGGCCATTTTTGTATATTTGAATGTGAGGTAAAATGCCTCTTTGTTGGAAAAATTTTATAGTAACTTGTTTACTCCTTAGTAAATCAAAATTTGTTAACATTTTTTGGAAAAAAGAGAGAAACATGACAAATAGAATGATAATGTGGCGTACTCAAAGTGCCAGCCATTTCATGACGATTTGTTATACATGTTAGTGATTTATCAATTATCTTGGTGCCATTTAAATACCAGGAGTGTAATGATAAAGAACTACTTTTCTTACTTTTCAAAAACATTCTCAATATAAGAATAGTTAATGAAAAAGAAATTTTAAGAAAAATTTGTCTACTATCTTATAAGTCTTGCATTTAGAAACAAGAATTTGATTACATCAAATGGAAAAATAAATATTTAAATGAAAATCATGAATTAGCACTGATGAAAAAATACAAACCTCTAATTCATTTAACTTTTTGACCTTTTCTTCAAGCTCCTTTGAAAGACTTTCATTCTGCTTTCTGAGGAGAGTTATTTGGTCTGTCTGAGCGGTAATAGTTTTCTTGGCTTGTTTATGTTGATGTTCTAGTCTTTCTATCTATAAGTATGAAACAATTTTAGTCAGCATTCTATATATTGGAAACAAACATCAACAAGGAATACTTAAAATTATAAAACAATGGTTTTTCAAAAGATATTTTACGAAAGTTTTCTTAAGCATTATATTTTTTCCCTTTATGCCATTTATAACAATTTTTGTACTTAGCAAAATGAAAATTTTGTTTGGCTTTTACACCAAACGCAACAGTCAATGTACTTCAAATGATAAATGGCACAGGCTCCCTTCTTCAGTATTAAATTTATGTTTGTAAGAAAGCAAACCGTCCCATTTATGTACAAAATACATTGAGGCATTTCATTCGATCCTTTCATTAACATTTAAACACTGAATTTCTCCACTTTGTTAAAGCTGACAAAAATAGTACACTATTATTAACTTCTATTGAAAGTTAACTTTTCTTCTTTAGAAGCATAAAACTAATTTTTTTTTTTAAAAAAGTAAATAATAACAAAACAATGGCAGTCACAGAATAAAAATTCTAAATCTTCTTGTAGCATTTATGTTTAACTTTTACTAATGAAACATTACTTAATTCTTTCCTTGGTGCCTCTTTTTACCACGAGATTTGCTCATTCCAAAATTTATAGATTTTAAGTGACAAGCAGTTTTACAATAAAGTAATAGAACTTTACAAATAGGAGTTTGATAGTTTTGACTTGCCCTTGCTGATAGAACAAATTGTTCTTGCTGGGATTATTTTTAACTTAGGTTAGATTCTGCTTGGTAAGTGTGTGTTCTAAATTCTGTCATGGTCTAGGGCATCTTGAGTCTCTGACTAGATTGGATTTAATTTGTTCAATTTATTCTCTTTGCCAAAGAAAACATCAAAATGTTTTTTTCACAAAGGAAATAAATTCTGAAACAAGATCCAAACTGGCAGTTAATTTTATGTTTACACACATTTAATTTAATCACTCACAAGTGGTAAGGTTGAATAAGCTTGAAATATTTCGTGTTTGTCTGTTCGATGCTTAGATACTCTGATGGTGATAATTCACTGTACAGAACATAGGTAACACCTTATGGAAATCTAATTATAGTTGGCACCTACACATCTTACAATCTAATTATATAAAATCTAGCATCTCAGAAGAATTTCATGATTTGCAGAGAAGCTTAATATCTGCTTACTCACTAAACAGTTAAATATTTTTTTTCACAATTAATTTTATTTTTATTTGTTCAATTAATCATAATTCAATAGTTCTGTTCACACTTTCATGAAACTAAATAAGAATTAGATATATTTACATTCTATCCTTCTGATGTTCTCAGATACATCCTGTTGTGAATACCTCCGATTGACATATGTGAATATTTGTTTAAAATACTTAATACTCAAATTGACATTTTAATTTCTTTCACATACTGGTCAATAACATAAAATTTAATGCATATTTTCCTTAAAAAATTAAA
>KK115938.1:417478-439122 GCA_000611955.2 Stegodyphus mimosarum | reverse complement strand
TGTTTTTTTTGGGGGGGGCAATCTGTGCCCATTTCCTGTTCCTTCATTTTGTCTTATCAACAGCCTTTTTTTCTTTCCCGCCAGTACTTGAGTACTAAAATATTGTTACGAATTTCACGTTTATTTGGCTATTTATTTAGAATTGTAATTAAAATTCCTTTTTATTTCCCCGTGCAACGCAGACGATTTTTGAAGAGAAAGCTACGTCGAAAAAAAAATAGCAATAAAAATAAAAGAGCGCGTGCATTTAATGCTTAATAAATAAATATCTCGTAATTACTGTTGCCATCCAGAAAAATCGTGGTTGTTCTACTGATAATTAAAAGCTTATAAAAGCCGAGGTGAAACACCTCATCTCAGTTGTTGTTGTTGCTGTTACACTTGTAGCTGTAAAAAGCGAACTGCTGTTTGTTTACTTAATGCTGTATTGATTGTAGCGATTTCGCTGCAAGATAGAACTATTTTATCTGTTTTGAACTGAGTTTTTGCTAAACGTCTGAGATATTGTGATATTGTGCGAAGATTTGTGAAGAAATATTTCAGCATTTTAATTTATTTCTTGTGGAAAGAATAAATTTTTGTTAACTTTTTACGACTTGTGCATTCAATATATTACGAACCTGTACGCACGTAACAATATGAAATATTTGCTTGAAATTATCAAACAATGGGTGTACTCTTATCAGTACTTACATTGCTTCAGTGCATCAATTATAGTTGAATAACTATGTGCAAATCCCCAATCATGAACTTAATGGAATAAAAAAGACCAAGTCTTCATCTTTCATGACACTTCCATTATTATATTGATCAGCATTACTTCAATGTCATGATCAAAATTTTTATTATACACAAGGACGCACATACACACACTTTCTCTCTCTCTCTCACATGCACACATATATATATACATATATAAATGAAGAAATTGGCATTGTATCTATCATGCTGAATTTTCTGAAAATCAAAATTTTGTTCATATTCAAAAATAATAAAAGTTCACTTAATAAAAGTACTCAATAAAAAGAGAATTTTGCTGCTACTAAATTACAAAACATAATAAAATATTTAAAATTATTTTTCCAATAGTGAAAATTTAAAGCACTACTTCAAGTTAATATTTTTAAAATAAATTTAAGTGTCACACCTACTAACTCAATAAAATGAACATCGTAAAAATAAAGAAAGGTTACTGTTAGTGGAACATGGCAAAGAACATGAGGACTATCTGCCTAAGGGGAACATGAGGGCTATCTGCCTATGCTATAGTGGAGGCTTCCTAAAAGAAAAGGTTCACATTTATGTTAAACATAGGGAAAATCCCGAAAACCAATGATACAGCCAGTCTGTTCACTTCTGTTTGAACTAAGAATGAACTACCAACATTCAGCAATCCACTCGCCCACTCATGGGGCCAAATAAAGAAAGGACAACAAAGATGCTAATTTATTTTTACACATATAAGAGCAGCCAAAGTCTTATTTTATGTTACAAAATTACATAAGAACACAAATCAATGCTAAGTATTTAATATTTTGTATTTCTACACACTAATTCTCATAAAGTTAATTTCAGTTTACAGTAACTTAAACTAGGTCTTGACACAAATGAAACAGCACCTGCTACCATCAAACTCCTCACAAATAATTCTTGAAATATTTTTATTATACTGCATTGATGATCAAAAACTGTTTAATTTTCCTAATCAGACTAAATATACTTCCATATTTTGCACTGCTAGCCAGTGCAAGTAAGATTTAAAACATTATTGTATGTAGTCTGCACAGTTTAAGAAGCCATCAAATTCTGCCATTTTGCCAATTTCATTACTTTGATTATCTGCCTATTGAACTGAAATATTTTTAGGATCTGAAGAAATATTTTTTCCTAATCAGATTAAATATACTTCTATACTTCTGCACTGTTAAACAATGCAAGCAAAATTTAAACATGACAGTAGATAATCTGATTAGTTTAAGAAGTCGCCAAATTCTGGCATTTGCCAATTTCATCACATTGATTATCTACCTATTCAACAGTAATATTTTTATGATCTGAACAAATATATATTTCACACACTTGCACAAACTTATTATACTTGATCAGAGGCTTTACGTCAAATACAACTAGCAACTACTTCCCTAACAGTACAATGTTGAGAAAAGATGGCTAAAACACTGACATCAAGTTCAGTTTCAAATACAAAATACTACATGGTAAGACATAGGCATTTGTGATTATGGTATTGTTGCAGAGTGAGGTCTCTAGAAAATCCATTGTTCAAAAAGTCCCTTCAAGAGGTTTGGGATAAGAGTAGAATGATGCAAATTCTAAGAGTCAATTTCCAAATTGTTCTTAGTAAAAAAATATTTGTCAACATTTATTTTCAAGTCCTTTAAGTAATAACTAGTATATCTTCTACACTCATTCTACAACAAATAAATAATGAGATCCACACTTCCATGCCTTTAAGTTGTAAAATTTTCTAATGATTAATCAATATGCACAAGAGCAACTATGGTACAAAAAATGAATCATTAAACAAGACTGGAACACATTTTTCAATGTATCTTAATCCAAAACAATGAAAGAAAATATAACATCTTAAAGTGCACATAAAGTAAACATATAAGACATAAATAATAACATGCAAATTTTATCCATAATGTTTAAAAGTGGTCATTACATGAATTTTACATTTGAAGTTATATTAAATAGAAAATAGCAAAATAATAATACACAATAGCAATACTAAAAGAACAATAGTTGTGGTTATTTTTCAGGAAGAAAAGAACTGAAACTTTATCCTATGCCGCTCATCTTGCTATTTTGTTTTCAGGGTCCGTATATACACAGTCCAGTCACATTAATGTGACCACCACGTACTTTCCATGTCAGAGTTAAATAACCAATCACAGAAGGCAGGTGGCAGCACAGTGCAGTTGAGCGTATATAAAGGGTGTGTGAGGGCTTCGGAAAACATTTCAATCGTTGGCGTAATGCAGAAACGAAGCGATTTATCCGACTTCCAAAAGGGCATGATCATTGGCTTTCGGGCCAAGGGTGGAAGCATTTCCGAAACGGCTGAGTTTGTGAACTGTTCGCGTGCCGCCGTGGTAAAAGTGTACCGTGCATGGCAAAATGGGACTGTCCAAAATCAGCGACGTGGCAAATGTGGTGCACCACGGGCCATAGATGACAGAGGCGAACGACGGTTGCGGAGATGCGTTCGGGCAGATAGACGGGCTACCGTTGAGCAACTGACCACCAAAATGAACCAAGGGGCTACCAAAAGTGTCTCCCAAAGTACTATTCAGCGAACATTGCTGCGTCTGGGCCTCCGAAGCAGACGCCTGGTTCGTGCACCTATGCTGACTGCTGTTCATCGACGGCGAAGGCTAGAATTTGCACGCCAGTACAGCAGCTGGACGTCCACTGAGTGGCGACAGGTTGCGTTTTCGGATGAATCGCGTTTTATGCTCCATCGGACAGATGGACGTTGGCGTATAAGGCGTGAAACCTCTGAAAGGAACCACCCTGCAACCATTGCCGGAACGGTCCAAGCTGGAGGCGGGAGCATTATGGTCTGGGGAATGTTTTCCTGGCATTCTCTAGGTTCACTGATCATTGTGGAAGGCACAATGGATCAATACAAGTACGCATCTGTCCTTGCGGACCATGTTCACCCCTACATGCGCATTGTTTTTCCTCAGGATGATGGCATCTTCCAGCAGGACAATGCGAGGTGCCATACAGCTGCCAGTGTACGTGCGTGGTTCGAAGAGCACCAGGATGAGTTTACCGTCCTCCCCTGGCCAGCAAACTCACCTGACTTAAACCCAATCGAGCATCTGTGGGACCATCTTGATCGAGTTGTTCGCGCCATGGATCCTCAACCGTGTAATCTAGCGCAGCTGGCCACGGCATTAGAGTCGGCATGGCTCAACATCCCAGAGAACACCTTCAGGGACCTATGTGACTCTCTTCCTGCACGTCTCGCAGCAGTCCGCTCTGCGAAAGGTGGTTATTCTGGCTTTTGACAGATGGTCACATTAATGTGACTGAACTGTGTATTTGTTTAAATACAAAATGAGGACTTTTAAGGCCCATCAATGAAAAAATTTCAGGACCTATCAACAAATAGAACTGAATAAATTAAAAGAATTATCTATATAATCGTCTTCTCTCTTGCAATATTATTATAAGAATGAAACAGAAATATGTTCTGTACATATTATTATTAACCATTGTTTAATATTTATCATACAAATTTAATAAAAACAAGTTTGAATATAAAATCAATTTCCTAAACGTTTTCAAGTAGTTAACATTATATTACAAACATAATGTTTTGAAACACTTACATACAGGTGGTAATAATTAAATGAACAACTGAAAAAAATGCGTGGTTGGTTGGTTGGTAGCTCAAAGTCAACGTTGGGATTCACCTTCACTACACTAAGACATGCTTGTTTGTTAGTAAATTGCACTAAAGTAGCAACCCTACTCGCAGCTCTTCACAAACTGTGGCCAAATGATCAAAAGTTCTAACCACAGTTACTTACAGTCCACATAACAAGAGAAGGTCTCTGAGTAGGATGGTCATTTTGTCACAGACAAATGCCTTTGAGACACTGGTACCAAAAGAAATAAAATCACTGGTGGTAAGTTCCATGCAGAGGTCTTTTAATAGAACACCACAAACCTTTAATTTAATTCTTGTGAGCTCTAGAAACAAAGTCCTTAAATGTCATACTATGACTGACTGAAATGTGCATAAAACCTTCATATTAAAGACAAATACATGCCTTCCAGGTTATCTAATATAATTATAGAATCCTGCTTTATGTTTTGCTTAATAACTATAAGAAGACTTTTAATTCTTTCCTCAACAACTTTTTTTTGGAGGGGGAACTGACAGACCATTTCAAAGCCAGCATATATCAAAGTTCCATTTACTCTTTTATTACAAAAATATATTTGCTTTTATCAGTTTCAACTATAGGTTAGATTATTTAAATAAGGCAAAGCCTGGATGGCCATCTGCTTAGGAGAAAGGATGCTTTGGTAGAAAACTTTTTTAGGGAAAAGACTTATGAATGAGACTCACTGGGTCATTGTTTCACTGAATGCATGTCCAATGAAATTTCTTGTTGTCTGCATTTTAAAACATTGTTTAAATGAGACACAGATTGCATAAACATCTTTGCTGTAGCTTGCTGTTGCTTTATTAGGGTGATATCAATATGTAAAACTTTTGCATCTTACTGCATTTCACATTAATTTCATCGATTAGAGAATAAGGACCACTATTTACTCTCTTTTGAATACATTTCTTTCACAGTCAACTTTGCTGTTTCTGAAGTTAGACTGTTGTTGCTGTTTCTGAAGTTGTACTTCTTTCTTGTTCAACTTATTTTTATAGTCCTCTTATAACTTTTCCATTTCTACATACTTTCATAAGTATTCAACTTTCTAGCCCATGGTTTTGCCAAGAGACATATATCATATATAACAGAAGAAAGAGTTAAGTGTCAAAAGTGCTCTCTGCCTGCAACAAATCTGGCCATAATTTTTTGCAGACCAAATTCATGGTCCTGTAAGTCAGTTGCAACCAAACTTTGTTAGAGTTAAGCAATGGAAATTATTAAATGACATTTTCAGAAGTTTCTGAGTATTAATTATGTGGAATAGGTTACCTCAAAAGACTTCTGAAAATCATTTATAGCTGACTTAAAAGTTCTTTATTCAAGACACTATTTGTCAGCCAAGGTGATTTTTGTGAAGGTAATTTGTTTATGAACTGAACTGAATTGTTCATGAGATCTCCTTTTAAGTCCACCTTCCTCACCAAAAAAATTAATAAAATAAAATAAAAATAAATTATTAAAAATCCCTGTAGCTATTAAAATAATATTGGAATTACAACAAAGTGCCTTTTTATATATTACCTGTGTTTCTAGCACAGATATTCGAGAATCTTTTTCTTCAAGTAATAATCTCAGATTTGCTTCAAGATGAGCTTTTGCTTTTTGTTCCAGTTGGCACTGTTCTCTAAGCTCAGCTATTCTACGCAATCCTTTATCTTGATTTTCAGTCAATAAATTCTTCAAATAAAGAAAAAGTCACATTACATAAAAAAATAAATGTCTGCAATCTGTTAAGAAAATATCAAACTTTAATATTACCACTGCCAACAAAAATAAATAAATGGAAAGCATATCTTCATGCTTTGAAAAATGTACAATCACTAGAAAGGCAACTTACCCTGAAATGCAACAGTTTTCATTTGAGGCAAACATAAAATTTCTCAGAAACCCAATATACAAAGTTAAAAAAAAACTTCCCACATTATTTCTGTTGTGTAAATGGGTGATGTAGATTCACTTATAAAAGAATGAAATCACGTCAATCTTTTACTGCATACTATACGAAATCTGAAATAGAATTTTTTTCTATTAATATTCAACTAGGATTCCCCTCCTTCTGTGTGTATTCATTATATGAATGCTGAAACATATAACAAGTACTTCAAATATATAAAATTTATTTTTAGCAATAAATGATAGCATAAACATGTCATAACTTCTCTAAACGCCATTTCTTTAGTTTTCAAAAGATTTTTAAACAAGTATTTTATTAATAATTTCAGATGTTATATATCTGAAGAAAGATATGAAACTCAATTTTGCTCAAACATTTAAAACTATCCATATCAGTTTATAGTGTTAAGCAGTTTTTTCACCTCAAGAATTTCATATATTTCCTTACAAGTTACATAGAATCTGAAATAATAATTTATGACTATTTGAAATCATTAACAAAATGTATATTTCAACTTCCGTAAAAAACTAAAGTGTAATTTCATTTTAATAAATCATAAAATTCTTTTAATTATGATATTTTCAGAGTTAGAGATTTTAATTTTTTTTAATGTTATACGAGTCTATCACGCAAATTATTTATTTTTTATTTTAAAAGTCATGGCACAAAAAAGAAAAAAAAAAAAATATTTTCTCAGCAAGGCATTTCTATTATAAAGAGAAATTTGCCATACATTGCATTTTTACTGCAGATATAATCTTGCTTTCTTTGTAAAATGAAAAGGGTGTTGAAGGATTCTTAGCTGCTGAAAAATCCAACATAGAATTAATGATCCAATTATTTTTTAACTAATTCTTCATTCTTTTAAAAGGGGGTAGCTTTTTATACAAAGTTAATTTAATACTTTTTAATTTGAATATCTGTTATTACTTATCAGTACACAAAAATACATTTTTATATTTGAAGTAACTTGTTATATGTTTCACCACTGATATAATGAATATGCACAGTAGTGGAATAATAGTTGAATATTAACAGAAATAAAATTCTATTTCAAATTTGGTATAATATGCAATAAAAGCTTGATATGATTTTAGTCTTTTGTAAGTGAATACTTAAAAAAGCTATCAAAAGCATCAGCCATTTACATACCAGGAAAAATGCAGGAAGTTTTCTTTATTTTGTACCTTGGGTTTCAAGATCCATTACAAGCGCTTGCTTTTACGTTTAATGCTAGTTTGTATTACTGACTCTCATTTTACAAATAAAAATATATTTTTCTAATTAAAAATATAAGATAACAACAACAAAAAAGCAAAACAGATTGGCTAATGATTAAAATATTCAACTAACTAAAAAATTAAAAACTTACCTCAATCTTTGTTTTTTCATCTCGCAATTCTTTAAAGTTTTTAACAACCTGAAAATGATATTTATAATCATTATCACAAAATAATATCTATATATATTAAAATTAAACTCTTAACTTTCCTTTTATGTAATATATACTGAAGAGCCATTACATTATGACCACCCTCGATCTAAAACAATGGGCTCAACCAAGAACAAAACCACTGCGCTTGCGCAGCTCATGTTGGGAGTATATAAAGCGGCTATGTATTGTCTTTCCAAACATAGCGCAATTAGCAAGATAATAGGAAAAGCAGCTGACATAATGGGAAAAGCAGCTTTGACCTTTATCACAGACTTTGATAAAGGTCAAACTGTTATGGCTGGTCGACTGGGAACATCAATATCACAAATGGCGTGTTTAGTGGGCTCTTCATGTGCAGATGTAAGCACATATCGAAAATGGTGTATGGATGGTGAAACAACAAGTCGCCGGCCAGCGGTGTGTCGTTGATTCCAGAGGAAAGCGGAGATTGTTATGCATTGTTCGCCGTGACCGAAGAGCTACAACAGCCGAAATCACCACCAGCTACAATAGTGTAGACCCAGACAATGTTTCTCAACACACTGTGTAATGTGCATTGCTGTGTACGGGCTTATGCAGCCAGAGGCTGAAGCATGTTCCTGTACTACTGGCACATCATCGCCAGCTGTGTCTGCAATGGGACAAGAAACCTCAGAATTGGACATTAGAAGAATGGAAGAAAGTTACGTGGTCCAACGAATCACGTTTTCTGGTTCATCACATCAATGAGCATGTATTAATATGCCGATTTCCAAATGAAACCCTGGCTTCTTGATGCATAGTTGGATGGAGACAAGCCAGTGGCAGGGGTATTATGGTGTGAGCAATGTTTTCATGGAGCACATTAGGACCCATAATCCCCATAAAACAATTCCTGATATCTGCGTGCTATATGAACATCATTGCAGACCAGGTTCACCTATTCGTGAAAACAGGATTTCTGGCAGCAAATGGTGTTTACCAACAGAATAATGCACTATGTCATAAGGGTTGAATCGTCAGGGAGTGATTTGAGGAACATTCCAGCGACTTTCAAATCATGTCTTCGCCTCTGAATTCACCTGACATTAATCCAATACAGCATTTGTGATCCCACCTAGAAAACCAAATTTGTGCTGCCATGCTACCCCCTCGTAATGTACGGGAATTGCAGGACCAGTTGGTGAGCGCTTGCTACCAAATACCTTAGACTACGTATCAGTATCTTGTGGAGTCAATGCCGTGCTGCGTGCTGGCAGTTTTGAGAGCTAAATGTGGTCCTGCATGTTATTAACAGGGTGGTCATAATGTAATGGCTCTTAGGTGTATATTAAATATACTTTGTTTAAAAAAGTGATATATAAGCTGTACAGAAGTTAAAAACTTTCAGTATAATGATAAATACCAAAAACTTCATCTCACAGTTTACAAAAATACCATATTTTACATTGAACATATCATAATTATGATTTCACTCTATATATCCACTCATATCAATAAAACTGAAAGCAGGAAAAGTCTGAACTTCCTTTCACTCATTTGGAGAGAAACAGCCAATCAACCAACAACTGCTTATTTTCTAATTTTTTGAAATATTTCTAATTCCTTGGCAATTTCATATTTTCTATTTTAATATGCCTTTTTACTATCTAAGTTAGAATCAAAACAAAAACTTAGAAACAAACAACTTAGAAATATGCTTTTAGAAACAAAAATAAAGACACGAAAATAAGATTAATTATACAGACACGTCATTGTTTTTAATATTTCAGTTATAATTTCTATATACGAAAAAAAATTACTATCATCTTAAACAAATTACTAAAAAATAATGATTAAATTAAGTGAAAACCAATACTTACTTCTGCATACTTATTTTTGTATTTATAAGCTTTTGCTTTCAGAGACTGTATTTCTGCCAGAAGTCGATCTTTGGATATTCCATCTAAATTTAATGTAGGAATTTCTTCTCTTTCACTTTCAATATCAGACTGAGGAATGTACCACGATTTAGTGGGCCGATTTTCTTGACAGAAATTTACATCAGACATAGCACCCGAATGAGCATCTTTTGGTGAACTTGGACTATATAATGATTCAGAGCCACCTGTTGAGTCATTCTATATAATAGAAATATAATACCACATTAAAACTACTCAAGTATTTTTGTGATAAAATTAAATTAATACAAAAATTCAACAAATTGACATTTTAAAATACAAAGCGATGAAATTCTTATATAATTTATATTTCTCTAGCAATATTCTTTCAACAGAAAATAATGAAGCTGTGAAATTAATTGAATAAAATTATGTTACCGAAAGTTATATGTGATGCTAATGAAAAAAATTTAAATTATGGTGCTCAGTGTGTTTAACTTTTATATGAAGCACAGAACATAAATGTGTTACTCTGTTTTCAGAGCCGTCAGAAATAAAATTATAATTACATGATTTTCTCTTTTTTTTCTGAGGTATTGTTTCTCGTTTTCATTTCTGAGATCTTTGTTAAATAACAATGGGGAAAATATGTATATGCAATAAAAATTGTATTAACCTTAAAAGTTTGAGTACATACAAATTGTATCAACATCGGAAGAACCCCAAATGTCCATTAAATAAAATTCTGAGTTAGCTGCAAGGTAAAAAATCTAGAATTTGTTATTTTAAAAAAAAACTTCAATCCCAAAGAAATCATTACATCTTGATACTAGTGACTTGTGAAAGAAGCAACCAATAATAAGTTAATACCAAAAGGAAGAAATTTTCATATTCAGAAATAACTAAATGAAGGTCAAAACGTGATGGAAAATATGTGAATGTGTGAAATTTAATTTAAAGCTAGACACATGTACGTATTTACAAGCAATGGGTCTAAAATTAAATAAATTGAACTGATCAATGGATATGCATTTATTCTTAGGGTAAAGTTAATTTTTAATAATAATAATTTTTAATTCATGATTTGCAAAACACATTGCAACTCACAAAAATTCAAAATTAAAAACTGTGAAATGTCTGAACGAATGAACTGCCACAAAAATTTATTCAAATTATCTCACTGCTTTCTTTAATAAATACACATAGCAGCAATAAGGTGAAATCAGCAAAGCTGTTACTATATACTGACTGGATGAATAATTTTTCTACAAGTAATTGCTAGCATCGGAAATGTGTTTTATGGCGGTACTTTTGCGTTCACACTAATGGTGTAGGTACTTATAAAAATCATAAATGATATTATAATATCAATAAATCATTACATTATAAAAATATATTATAAACATTCTATTAGACAGTCAGTAAACCAACATCAAGATAAAAATTGTCAGGGAATGTACATACAGTGAAAATCGTTTAACACGAAACTGAGGGGACCGAAATACTTTTTCGTGTTAAAGGATATTGCAAAAATATATACATATTCAACAAAATTAAGTTTATTGGAGTACATTTTATTTACACAGTTATGTATATATGCATGTATTTAATAAAAATCAATGAAACAAAAACATCCACAAGAACTTGATGAAATTTAATACAAAATTTTCAAGTTTTTTGAAAAACAAAACATTTATTGAGTTTTTGGAAAATAATCTATTTTTCTTTGCATTATCCTTTTTAGCATCAAACTGTCAACAAATTGTTCAATGTTGTCCATTTTGTTATTCATTTCACCATTAGAAATGTGTGTCTAAAACAACTGTGCATACTTTTCATGATGTTCCTCATTTCGGATGACGTGGGAACAGAAGCTGCATTATTCATTTCATTTTCATCATCAGAATCTGCATCAATGATACTTTTTTAGCTTAAACAAACTCCAAAATGTCTTTGTCTGCCATAATTGGAGCCGTACAAACGATCCAATAATACAGAAACTTTCTCAGACATTTTATTAACTATCAGCTCAGTTTCAATATCCTCCTTTTCCATTTCTTTTGGTACCAAAGAATCTGATACTTTACTTGAGAATCCTGTATGACGAAAACAATTTTCAATCGTTCTTGGAGTCACTGAATTTCAAGCAGAGTGCAGCACATGAAGAGCATCTAATAAATTCACAAAAAAATCTTCATTTGCTTCAACATATTTTATCAAAGACATCTTTCATTTCACATTCTTCAAGTATTGAAGTAAACTGAAACCAATTTGCTGTCATGGTGGGTACAACTTGATTAGCTTCACTGCAAACATTTTTAGTACTATGCCACTTCTTTTCTTGAAACATTCCATTCACCCTGAATTTGCCGAAAATGTAATACCCATTTTAGCAAGTTCATTGCTTCTTTGTAGCATTAAAGGTTCTGGTATGGGAGCATCTGAGATATTGCTTGTTTGAACCAAACAAGTAAAGCCATTTGTAAATCCTCATACTTGTCTGTTCTATCCATTTTTGCTCTGGCTCAAACTTGCTCCATTCAAACATTTCCGTCATTTGCTCTTTTTCTAATTATTGTTGATAATGTACAGTTAGCAATATCAAAATCTTTCCAGATTTCTATTTTCGTCTTCTGTTTCTGATCAAAAGTCTCAAAAAGCTCCATCTTCATTTTAAGCGAAATAACAGTTTGCTTTCCCCCTGAGCTCTTTGCCATTGCTCTCATAAAAAGATTATTCTTCTAAAAAAAGGAAAAGAAAAAAAACGAAAAACAAACTTGCTGATTTTTACTCACACTGCGATTTACTCATCACCAAATTCCAAAGCCAACTGATGAGAGACGAGATGTTTTTGTTTGTACGGCTGGAGGGTGAAAGTAGCTTAGATAAACAAAACTGGCTTTTGTCACAGTCATTTCCGAGGGTATTTCAAAGCCAAGTTAGCTTCCTTTCTTGAAACATGTGAAACCACCTTTCTTTCATTTCATACCCCACTTAAATCTCACCTGCGCGGCTGGTGTTTTCCACATTTTGTTCATTCCCATAAGGTAAATCTTTTTGTGTTAAGCGATTTTCATTTCTTATTAAGAGGGGAAAAAATGCATGAAAATACATAGCAGTTTGTTGGGACCACTGCATTATTTCGTGTTAACCGATATTTTGTCTTATGCGTTTTCGCATTAAATGTATTTCACTGTCTTATTTTTAGGTCTCTTAATTTATTTCATTGATAAATATCAAGGTAAAAAGTTAGTACTTACATATTATTCTCTCAAATGCAAAAGTTGGCTACCATCCAACTATGAAAGTTGGTGAAGATTCCGCCCAAATTGCTCCACTCATTCCTAAGGGTTCTGAATTCATGCCACTTTATTTCATTTGGTATAATAAATCACTCCAGAGATTAAAGGCCTCCTTCAATTGAAACATTTTGCGATCATTAGTCGTGATGTCATCAGTTGCGACTGATTTTGCTGTTTTGGTATTCAATTGAAACACAACGATCACTCTGAGCTCGCGATCGATCACTCTTGTAGTGATTACTCCGAACCCATCACTACACAGTGAAAACAATCGAATCAAAATGGTGGCTGTGTTGTTGTGCTTTCACGAAGACAGAATTAGAGTATTCCAAGTTACTTACGATTTAAGGGCAATCCTTTAGATCTAATGGATTGGCAGCAATTTATATCAAAGTATAGGATGTATAAGGCTCCTAGAAAGGGGAGCCGACTCATCATCAGTGTTGTATGTAAATGAAGCACACTTGTTGCTGGTGGACACTGATTTAGTATAGTGTTGTTTACATTTGTATTGATGGATTGCGACGTAATTCCGATAAATATGGGTGGATGCGCTGCATCAAATTACTCATTTCATTCCAAAAATAACTTTGTCACGACTGAGTGTTCGGTGAATATTCTTGGCCAAACATCTTCCAAGAAACCTTAAGTCCTGATCTGGAACAGGGAGCTGAATGCAGCTATGTTCTATGGTAGAAAACTGTGGTTAAGTGGTAGAAGAACTGCACTTCAGAGGGATTTAAAATCCTCTTTTATTAAACCACAATTATATACAGCCGCTTCCCAACTCGGGAGGGATACAGAAAATAACGACCGCACTTGGGTCTTAAACTGAACAATCAAATAATTTTAATAGAAATTAAGTAACCGTTGCTCACAGAGCTATGCACGCGAGGTTGGCCTCTATGCTAAAGGGTGCATAGCAAGATTTAACTAATACTGCGCTACGGCCTTAGAATTTAAATACTAGCTAGTCAGGCGAACGTTGAACAGAGTAACAGTGGTCTGAGACTAAAAGCTCTCTCACACTGAGAGGTTCCTACCTCTCGTTTAAATAGAACTTGGCTCCACTTCAAATTAGCATAAAGCTGAAACGCGCGCTTATTCTAACGGGAAGTTGAAATGAGAACAGATAGAAAAAAGGCAAATTAAAATAAAACTTTGCTAGTTTAAACTAAAACCTTACAACTTAAATATGTTCTGCTTCCCGAAAAATGAAGAAATACAAAGAAAATGCGTAATCATCAATTGGAATAGATTCCGAGTACAGGAGCTTGAACTTTTGAAGTAAGTTCAGCTTCGTATGTTTTCATATATTGTTAAAAAAAATAAGCGTCCATCTTTCAGCAAAATGTGTATTTTCATTTAAATATTGCTAATTAATGACAAATTGATTTAAATATACAAAATGAATATCAGAATGTCTGTGTGGTCATTACACAGATACCATGAGGGTTGATGTGATTTTTTTTTTATTGTTATCACAAATGGATGAAGTTTAAAAAATTATATTTTACACTGATTTCAACTTTGTGTGTGATTAGAACTATGAAGTGTGCTTTTTATTTAAATTTGAATGCGGGATTCATGGCTTAAAATCATGTTAATTTTTTATCCTGTTATATTGTCACCAAATCGGTCAGTTGGCTGCAATGTAAAAAAAATGTAAATAGCGAACAAGATGATTAAAATCATGCATTATATAATGTTTCCTTTAAAGTAATATAACTATATTGTATTTATATTTATTTTAAAGGAGGTAAGCATCAATTTACTGAATAATTTTTACTGTACTTTTATACATCTTGTATAAAATACTGCACAAACTGGCACTTCCAGCTCTTTCATTTAGCTGTAATTTATGTCAATTTATTTCCAATGTATGAACATGAAATATGTTTTAAAATGCTGTATAAGCTTAGTCACTCCCTTCTTAATTTAGGTCAGTTTTCATACAAGAATTAAAATTTATCAGGCAAGTGCTTTCTTAATGTGCAATTAAAATAATTTAATAATATGTTACTGTAATTGAATACTTTAGATTTTAATACTTTCACAAATTTGTTAAACCAAGTTTATTTCTGTGTGACATTGCATCAAAACTGCCAATAATAAATCTGTTTTGGCATTCATGTTATCACATGTTAATGTGATTTCTGTGAATGGAATGTGTCTTTTGGATTAGCTATTTTCATAAAAGAGTTAAAATAAAATGATACCCTTTGCAAACTTTTCATAGATAAAACTTTGAAACAATAGGGCTGAGAAGCCAAAGAGAGCACACCAAACCTGAATTGCAACCCTAAACAATGGTTACAGCATGAATGAGAAGTCAGCCTGCATCTCTAGGAACTCCATCATTGGTTACTTCGAAAACAATGCAACTTCCGGCATGATAAATAGCATCGCGCATCAAATAACCCCTGGCAACCCCTGCCAGTTTAACTGGTAGCGAAGTGTTTCAACTGAATATGAAAAATCACTCGTTTTCAAAAGTGATCGCTAATGCTGGATTTAACAATTACTGTTTCAGTGATTATCGGTGTTTCAATTGAATGGGGCCTTAATTCTAATTTCTAATTATATTCATTTATTTATACTATCACACAACTTACAAAGAGCATTTTAAACTTAAGAATTTGAAGGGAAAAAGATCAGCATTGATTAACTTGATCCCTATTAAATTGTAATTTAATTTCTTCAACTTTTTCAATTAACCAGTAAAATTATCAATCAAATAGGGAAAATACGGTACTTTCCGATTACTCTGCAGACATCCTTCAGTTGTATTAGCAATCAGTTTTCAGGCTGGTTTAATTCTTCAGTGGGCATTACATTAACCAATCAGTCAAGAATTAAAAGAGTAAAACATCTTTTCTCAAGAAATAAAAATGCTGAAGAATCTACGATGACAAAGTGGAACACAGGGAGAAATATAGTGACAGAGAATTTAATGATAGTATAAAATGAAGGAAATTTTCATGATGGTACAAATTTGGTTACTACTTCTTGATTATCTACATCCTGATAAAAAAGTTGTGAATAAATGTGGATGATGCAATGCACCATGTCACCAAAAAGCATATAGGTGGCAGCCCATGATGTATTACGAGTAAAGTATTTACGAGGCAACCCAAACATGCATGTAGTACTTGTGTGTTTGAGTGTATGTTGACATGAAATTGAATGCTTTGAAATTCAGTGGTCATTTTTTTGGTTAGCATATCTTTTTACACTCAGTACATTTGCTTCTAACATAACCAAATGTAATGGAACTTCCTGGTTAATGAGAAAAAACTTATTTGGACACCACATCACTTCTTTGTACGGGCTGTTAAATATTCTTTTTAGATCAACAATAAACTGACAGTAAGATTCTTAAAAATTTATTGTTAGACTAACTACGTATATAAACAGTTATTATACATATAATTAGATTCATTACTTGTTGAAAATTAATTTTTTTAAAACCTGACATAGCCAAAACATGGATATTCTTATCATTTGAAACATTTCTGTAACTGAAAGTATGTGACTACAACCAACAACTGCAAAAATAAAGTCAGAGTAAGGACTTGTAAGCTAGGTAAGGGGATCGGTGCATATATATATCTCAACAACAAATAGAAAATTTGTCAACTTTCTCAGTATATATATATATACACGTTTGGTTTTGTCCGCTGCAATAAAAAAGGAAGGTGTACAACTATATTTTACAGCAGTTCCCCGTACAAAATTTTTCAATGTTGCATGGCTAATCATTTTTACTTTCTTGTACAAAGTAAAAAGGAAGTATTGTAATCACATATAATTTCGGGTATCATATTTCAACAAAAATACCTATTTTGACCACTTTTAAATGCAATTTAACGATGTTTTTGAGTGACATTCATGCGTAAAAGCAGAATAAAGGGCTCTTTTTTCCCAAAAAAAATTATAAAACTGATTTAAAATGGGTTCTGAAAAGACTTTTTCATGGTGTCTGTGCGTACATAAGAATGTATCTAGCATAACTGAAAAATGAGTAGCCTCAGAACATTTAAATTTTGTACACAGGAATGCTATAATATGTACAAGCACACTTCTTATTTTAATTGCAAACGACCGCATTCAAAATATACAAATTTATGTATATGTAATATCCACTCTGTTACTCAGCTCAATGAGCTGAGTTATATATATGTGTGTGTGTGAATAGGAGGACGACAACAACTCAACACCACTAACGGTATCGCGAGAGAGATTGCTGATGGAAGATGAGACGAACTGTTGTGTTTTCGACTAAGACGTAAGGATTAGAAAACAAAGATGTATCTTCTTTATTATCACTATTTTCTTCATTTGTAAATAGTCACCAATGTAAATAGCCACTAATGTACCTTCACCAATAGTTAAATAAACTACTTTAGTTACCTAGATATGTATTGTCAGCCTATAAAATCCCCTAGATGCTGAGTCCACATATATATATATATATATTCTTATATGTTGGTAAATTGCGCATTTTCTGCTTTAAAAATTATTGAATTATGTTTGTTCTTATCTTCTGGTTAAGGTTTTTATGCCTTTAGTAAATCTGCATGCAAGATTTTTAGAATTATCAACAATTTAAAAGTTGTTTAAGTGTGTCTAAGCCTAATAATTTTTCTCATGGCAGACATGTTTGTTTACATTTTAAACTTAGCAGAATATTGGATTTGTTGCCAATCTAGACAAACTAAGCTTCGCAAAAACAAAGATAACGCCTTCTTTTATTTTTGCGAATTAAATCATGCTTAATTCATTCTGGAATTTATTCAAGGATATAAGTGTTTAAGATTTACTTCATAATTATGAATATAGATATTTTGAGTTTTTATGTATTTTTGCCTCGTCGCGAAGTGAGATCTGCATTAATTGAATGAGAAATACTTGTATTAAAAACTGTTTTTTTTTTTTTTTTTTTTGTTTAATTTCTTTTACACATCGTTTTAGATATATTATAATATTTGAATAGAATATGTGGAAACGATTAGGTAATTCTCCAGATGATACACATAATTTTGTGCATTCTGGTGAGTTATAAAATGAACGAGATGTAACGCTGTTAAGTGAAGCTAGCGTCAGAGTGTCACTGTGATAAGCAAATATAGTGAATTTTAATGAGTGCATTTATTCAATTGTGGTTAATGTACTATCGATGAAGCAGATTTAATTCAATCCAATAATTTTAAATGAAATGCAAAACGCATATAATTTAACATTCCGTACAAGCAAGTCATGTGGCATACACATCAGATTTTTAATTTATGCGATTACATACCTAAGTATGTACATGCAGTCATCACGATGATGTCCCTCCTTTGTGATTTCATTGCGATGACGATGGCGTCTGTATGTACATACTCAGGTATGTAGTCGCATAAATTTAAAATGATTTATGCATACTGTTATGTACCTAATATACTGTATGCACTTAAGTACATACCTACAGACATCACAAAAAAAATCCCTTTTGAATTCACTTTAAAGCCTTTTTACAAGCCATTTTGGGAAAAAATAGTTCTTTATTCTGGAGACGTCATGCAAAAAAATCATCCAAATGGATATTTCTGTTGAAATATGATACGAAATTTTTCGTGAATATAATATTTCCTTTACTTTGTATAAAAAAGTAAAAAACATTGCATTTCTTCAGAAATATGACATTTTGCACAACATTAGAGAATACAAAAATTTACATTTTATGAAGTTGTACTTTTCAAATGACTGAATTTTATGGAAATGCAACATGAAAAATTGCAAGCAAAGAAAGGGATGGAATGTAGGTAGGAAATGAGTTGGAAGATAGCTTTATCTCATTTACAGCAGCTGTTCACTTTATAATATTGAACAAAAGGATATATGTCAATGAAATTCTATGAAGAAAAGTTGAGATTATACTCAAACATAACTATCAATTGGTATAATCACCTCTGAGAAATGGGCATACCTTCTATGGAAAAAGCAGAATGTAAAAAGAGGACAGACAGCACTGGATGCATCAATGTAATAGTCATACAGATACCCAAATAATTATTTCTCTTCAAAATTATCAATGAGTTCCCAAATGCTCTCCAAAGTCACTAACAAGTTCACAGCTTTTGGGGGTGGGACCATTTGATTTCTTAAGAAACTGAATAGAAAAATATCAAAATTTTTTTTAACATATCACTTGGAGAAAAGACTGAAAATATGCAGACAAGCATGAGTTTTTATCAGGAATATGTCTCTATATATTTTTTCAGAGTTGCTGTTGTTAAAAGTAAATAAATCAAACAGCTATCAGAAAATGAATGTGTGAAATTCCAAATTAGTATCTGAGGTATAAGCCTTTTTTTATGTTGTAAGTGCTCCTGTAGGAGCAAAATGCAATTTCATTTTGAGCTTTCCCAAACCATCTTTCGATATAGAAAATACCATCTTTATTCTACAAAACTTTAATTGCAAATCTTTGTTGCTTAGCAACTACTAAATCATGTAATCCTTATTACAGATTCTTTCTTCTCCTCTTCCTCAGGGGAGAAAAAAATGAGACTTCACTAAAAAAGTAAATGGAAATAAAGAATAATTACAGGTTTGATTTCTTCTTTCCATTTATTCATAATTATATCACTACAGGGCTACTAATTTACTGCATAATTTCAACTGGCATCCTGTTAATCAAAAAGTGTACATTTTGCCATCCAAGGTAAATAAATGAAATGTTTGATAATATTAAAATAAAATTATTTCACTATACATTGATATAATATTTCATATATTCAAGAAGTGGAATTACTTTTTTCTGTGGAGTGCTTTGTTCACTCAAAGAACCATCTTCATCTTCACCAATACTGAATTGTTGAGTACTAGTATGAGGTACAACAACAGATGAACTGTCACTAAGAGTGATCAGATCCTAAAATAATTATAAAATAAATCAATCATTTGTACATAGTATGAAGATTAATAGACATCTTATATGACAAAATTGTTATTTTTAGTATGAAAATTACTTCTGGTATAAAAACTTTAACAACATTTAGTTAACACTGGGGGGGGGGGGGCAGGAAAAAACTTGATATCTAACAAGCATCACCAATTTTTATTTCTTCCTTATATTTAAAAAATTTTTCTCCAAGAAAATATATATTATACAAAATAATTCTTTCCACCATCTGAAATTCAGACAAGTAGATCTACAGAATATTTGACATGCTGGTAAGCATCTCAATTAATATTATATACCAGCCAAATTAAAATTTTACCAAAGTTATATTAAAACAAACTCAAAATTTCTTTAACCTATTTAAAATGGAAACAAAATAATGTTTCATACAGGAAGACCACTTAAAGTTGTTTTATGCAAAATCACCAACTATCATCTTTTACAGTAAGAGTGCTTTAACTATTGCAAAAGCAAGTTCATATAAAAAGCTGCTGTGAAATGAAAGATATATCAAACATAATGCTGCAGAAATTAAAGCATTTCCATTCTTTTTACACCCAAATCTTATATATATATATATATATAATAGAAAGCTATACTTGCAAAAAGGCATAAGGTACAAGGCCTCTGATTACATAAGGCACATGTACATAAGGCTTTTGCTTTAATCCATAATTTACTATTTAAAAATATTAACATGAAATTTTCTATAAAGATATAACTGTGAAACTTTTATAATTTATAAATTCCTTCCTTAGTCTTGATTCACATGTGAATAAAATGTATTTGCCAATTTGGGATAGATTGAAGACACCTTCAGCTACATATTTAAAATAGATGTAAATTTGTCATATTAACTAAAACCTCATGGTATATGTGACACTATCCTGCATCAAATTACACCTTCAAGCCTTGTATTAATGGGCATTACATAGCTTTCAATTTCAAAATTTAATTTTAACCGATTTGGTATGAAAAGTATTTATGCAGCTCAGCAGAAATACATAAAATTTCGAATAATCCATGATTTGGGGATAGGAAAAAAATTACATCACAGTGCACATAAAAATAAGGAGAAAAAAATGAAATAACTCATATTTTGGAGATTATACATTTCTTTTAATTTTTTTCCCAGTCTTTTACGAACTGAACCTTATATTTTTTCATTCCTTGGCTCATAATCTTGCACCCTGACATATCAAATTCTCCTTAACCTATTACATTAAACTATGAAGAACAATTTTTTTATTTGATAAATACAGTAAATCTTAAAATGTACTTTTTAAATAAATATGAATTTTATAAGATATTAACATTTATTAAAAAAAGACATAGAAGAATGTAATTACAGAATATGGAAGGGGGAAAATACCTACAGCAATAAAAATATCTGCAGATTATTAAAATATATAAACTGTATTATTACAGTACTCACCACATACTTAATTCACTGGTTAATAAAATTAGCTGCTGATTACATTCAAATTTCATTCAAATTTTGAAGAAGAAAAATAAATATATTCTAATCATGTAAAAAACTGCTGTTTATTAAACTCCTCTCCACTGCTTATAAAACTTAAGACTGAAAAAAAGAATGATGCTTCAGTGTCAGAATACCCTACTTGTACCTATCAAAACTGTTTTCAGTTCATCCAGTTTACACATTGCGTTATTTATTTACCATTCATGTATGCAGTGCTTTAATAAATTTCTACCCAAGATTTTTCTACCCTTTCTACTCTCTGTATCAGTGAGCCATTGTTTTCAGAGCTCTT
>KK115938.1:372400-417468 GCA_000611955.2 Stegodyphus mimosarum | reverse complement strand
TTTTTTTTTTTTTTTTTTTTTTTATCTTAAGGTTAACAAAAACAGTCTTCTAGAGATGCAAATGAGTGAGTTTCCTTTTAAATAACAGCTGATAGAAAGTTACTGTGTAGCTTTTGCACTGCATTTTTTAAAGTGGTTTGTTGACAAATATCTGCCTATTCTTTCAACATAAGCAAATTTAGCAGTCTATTATCACATAAAAAAATGCAGTGAAGTACTGTAATTCTGCTGAATTGCTATGTAGCAACAGACCTCAAAATTCTGCTGAATTAAAAAAATTGCATAATTTATTATATTATTAATAAATATTTGCCGAATATCACTTTTGTTTTTTTAGCATTTTTCCGATTAGTATCAATATTGAAAAATAGAGGGCACCACAACTCCATTTGGGCAGATATTCAATTTTCATTTTGGGGGAATAAATTTTTCGGCATTAAAATGATTAATTTTTTTACCTCAGGAAGCGAAGTAACATTTACAGATTCACCATGACACCATGTTCGTTCATCAAAATGTTATTTCTACAGTACATGATGTGCATGTACATCGTTCATATTCAAATATTTTGCAAACCTTAAGGTTTCGGTAACGTCATTGCATCTTTTGCCAGTGTGCCGTTTGCAGAATTCAGCAGGTTTTGGATGTAGATACCTCCCTGCCTCAAGCAAGGACAAAACGTTGAAAGATTTCAATAGCCAATCAAGCCAACAAAATATTGAACACTTTCAATAGCCCTCAATGGTCATCTGCAGAGCTTAGAAACCATAAGGAGTCAGTGCATTCAACGAGAAATTTCTGAAGCTCAATGTTTGCCTCTCCACTAAATACAATCCGAATGATAAATTATTTGACTATTAATAAATATTCAGCTAATGTTTATGCAGAAAAGTGGAAAGATTATTCTATATTTTTCCGAGAGCGTTAAGGATATCTTGAAAACTACCTCAGTTACTAATTTTGAACCATTCTACGTAAAAACTTGAATGTTGAACTGATATTTACTTGGGGTAATTTATAGAACTTAATCATAGAAAAAGAACATGTTCAAATTTATACTTATATTTTTTTAATAATCTCATTAAAGTTATTTCATCGCGACAAGAATGGCATAATTTAAAATTAAGGAACATCTCAAGGGATAAATCGTGAAATTCGGCGAATATTTCACAGCCAAGGATTTTCATTTACACTTTCTTTCAAAGAATATGTTAGGTAACAATGCATTAAGTTATATTTATTTTCAAACTCTCAAGCTTTGCCAATGTTAAGAGAATTGCATAAAAAATCAAATCAGAGATCAAGATCTTGATTTAAGACGATAGTATAATTTAATATGTTATACGTCACACAGATTTTTTTTTTATTTGGTATATGTTATCATCATTGGTTCGGTTATTCCTTTAATTACGGCAAAGCACACAAGGGCTATCCTCGTAAATGGAGGGATGCCTTCGTTGAGGACTTTCTGAGTGAAACTGGCTTGTACTATGCCATACATGGAGAAAAATCAAGAAATCACTTATGCAACCAGAACATTCGCTGCTATTCAAACCCCGGTCAAACTACCAGTGATCAATTATAACACTGGCACTGCCCAGTCGTCGGTGAGCTAATCTGCTATCATGTAACATGGTTTGTATTCGAAAATGGATTATTCAAGATGTCAGCAAATATTAAAAGCATTTAAACATTTAGAAACCATCTCGAAATCATAAAATTTTGTAATTTGTTTTATTTATTACGTTGTAAAATTACGAAAAATCCTTAAACTTTGCAGAAATTCGTTCAGTAATAAAGTGGGTCTTGCTGAGGAATTCAAACAAGGGGTAACAACTTTACTTTGTAGGTACTTTGTCTGCATTGTCAGCTCTTTGATTGTAAATTATCAAATAATAATTAATGGTAAAGCAGATGAAAGGTAAGCATGCTTACCTAAATTTCAATGATCATTTCGACTTGTCAGTGTAATAACTAGATGTAAATACGTGTGAACAATATTTTCATATATTATCATCAATTTTTAAGATATTGTTGCATTTTACTCCTTCATGGATTTGGAGTAATTGATGATGACATGATGAAGGATGAAAAACATATATAAAATATATGGCGATATAATAACAAAAAGCTAACAGGAGCAATTTGTAATAGTTTCAGAATAATTTTTTAAACTCCATTAATGTTGTTCCAAATAAAACCCTTATACTTTTAATTGAAACTGTTTCTTGTTCTGTTTGTAGCCTTTAAACATTGCTTTGGACTGAATTATTTTGGTTACGGCCAAAGCATACAAAAGCTGTTCGCCTAAAGAAAGGAATGCCTTCCCCGAGAGGTTGTATAAATGGAACTAGCTAGTACCCACATTACGCATGGGGAAAAGCACGAAAACTCTCACACAGGAACTTCTTTGAGGATTTGAACAACAGTCAATCTAACAATTTTCAGTTATTTTACCGTCTGGCTACAAATGAGTCTTAAGAATTGTTTCAATTATTAAACAAATACCAGGCCATTGACCATCAGGTCATTAGGCGACGAGCTCTCCAATACTTTTAACCCTCTTAGCATTATGGCCGCCTTCAGTCATCAGAAGTTTTGCTACTTGGCATATATTAGCTTATAATTTAAGATATTTTGCTTTCTTACTTTCTTTAATAATGTAAATATCATCTTGATGAATGTAAGTTTATGAAAATACAGACAAAATTAAGTAATTATAAAAACTCAATTAATAAATGCTGTTTAAATACTGGTCTTCATGACAGATCTAAAATCCTGTGCCCCTTAAAGGGTTAATAATGTAATAAAAATTATTTCGTGCAGAATACTCGCCCAGATAAGCAACAGTCACGCCTTTTCTGGAATCATACATCATGTATTCAGGGGAATTATTCAGTTGAAATCAAAACAAATAGGTACTAAGACAAAAAGTCCAAAGTGAGCCACAGCGGTAGATCCGGAACACTGTAAGTACTACAAAGTACACTTCAGGGTAACCAGCAGCGATCGCCGGTTGCGATATGGTAATGAAGAGAGTATAAAAAAGTGGAAATAAATCTAAAAGTTCAAATCTCAAAGCTAGCAGTTCAAATCCTAGGTTATTTTCATTCTGTATGCTCCGCAGTGTATGGCAAGGGATGAATACCTGTTTATGAATGTTAGCCACCAGGTGTGCCCCACCCTTTGTTACTTGTCAATGTACTCCACATATTCTAAATTTAATAATTGAAAGTAAATTTAACCATACAACCAAGTTACACAAAAAAGGATGGAAAGAAGGAAGGAAAAAAGATGGAGATAAACTGTAAACTTTGAACGAATAACCAATGAAAATTAAAAAAATTAAGTATAAAAAAAAAATTACACAAAACTGTAATGCGCTTGTGTAAAGCATAATTTTGTTTGCTGCTCTTCTAGTACGTGTGCAAAATGAAAAGAATTGTGTAAAAGCGCTTTCTGTATGTCAGTTCTTAGTTAATGCAAGAAAATACTTTCCTCTCTATCGTTTAGATACTTTACACAGCTGTAAAAAGTAAATTAGTTGTTAATCTATTACTCCTTTTGGAAGAGGAGGAAAGGGCAAACAAAGCAGCTTTTTCAGTAAGCAAAAGCATTTTTGCTTATCTCTAAATGCCACGTAGGTACTCCATGGAGGTAAGAATGAAAGGAGGGGCCAACCCTGCACTACGAGTGAAGCACTGCTCCCAGGCTTTGGTCTCCAGATTTTTTGTTTACATCCAGAGCTTACATGACAGCGCTTTGCTTTGATAATATTTCCACACTCAACAGTTCCATACAAATTGAAAATCAGGGCACTTAAGCATAAAACAAACATTCATTGTTGGATGAATAATAGAAATTTGTATAGTTTAGTGACATTTACGCAAAAATCACATGTTGGTTATTTTTTGATAACTTGCAACAACGATTTTGCAGTACCTTTAAAATTTGTATACGTCTTTCGATACTCAGGGTCTCCTTTTATTTCATGTTCCAAACATCAAAATGTCTTAAATACATGTTTTGTTATCCACGTGTTATGTTATCATTTTATTTTTATATAACTGAAAAATAATCACTTTGGGTTAACTAAAAAATAAAAAAATAAAGTTCTGTCTCTCTTTTTTAAAATTTTATTTACCAGGATAAAACCTGCATAAATTATTTTCAATTAAAATAGAATGACCTCAATAAACTTTTGAAAACGTAAAAGAAATAGTTCACTATTTTTTCGCAGAATGAGTTTCCGAGGAAATAAAGTTTCCTCAGTGACGGGAACAATCCCACTCTACGTAGCAATTAGAATGCTGAACTATCATTTTTTAGAGGTAATTCTATAAGGTATTTCTCCCACCTTTTTCGCATGCCTTCGTGGTGTAGTGGCCAGCACACTCAACGGGTATTCGAGAGTTCCGTGGCTCGAGTCCCAATGAAGGCATTGTTCATTTTTCAATCTCTCTTGCTCCATACCTAATGACTCTACAAGAGGCGCCCAAACTGAAAAGGTAGCGGATGATAATTCTCCACCACAGGATTTGGCGATTGGGTATCCTAAGCCCCAATCACCCTTTAAAAGGGGCATATATAAGGTATTTCTCCCACCTTCTTAGCATTCGGCATGTCTCCTATCTCATACCTGAGGTGAGACTTGAAGGATGAAGCACGTCGTTTGCATATTGTGCCTGCCACCGAATCCGATGAACGAGTGATCACGAGTATCCCTGCTCATCACCATTAGAGTGCTCAGTACATATAATTGCCATTATTGCCTATGATTGCTTATTAATGCTGATCATTAATCCTCAGTTTAGATTCTACTGTTTAGATTATTTCTTGTTTTATGGCGCGAATTACTTGAAGTAATTTGAATTTGGTTGCTTGGTTTACCTACTTACACTCTAAGCTCACACTGTCAGGCATGAGTAAGGGGCCTGGTAAACTTTCTCCTGCTCATCTATCTGCTGGAACGCCGTCATGCAGGTCAGGTTCCAGGCTCAAAAAGCAATGCTCTCTGAAGTTCCGGTAGACATGTAGGAGGAGGTTGACAGGCTGCAACTCGTCAGCCAAGCATGTCTCACGTGTGCTCTACTGAATTCAAGTCCGGTGAGAATGCTGGCCAGTCCATACAGGTGATATCCTCCCACTGAAGGCATTCGCTTACGATGGACGGGCGTTGTCATCCATAAACAGAAATTTCATGGCTTCCATGCTGTCGCGAGGGATACCATGACGACCATGGAGAGACTTTTCTGACCTCGCTGAGCTTGTCTCAGTTATAAAAAATGCTGGCTTCATCCAGACCACTCAAGAAATTAACGAATTAAAAGACAACAATCGGGAAAATAATACTGTAAAAGAATCAAATAATCTCATCAAAGCACCCACTTACAGATCATGATATGGAACGCACAATGCGTTCTACCCAAAATGCAGGAACTACAAAATTTTCTAATCACCAACGATATCAATATTGCACTAATTATTGAAACACATGCACATGCTAACCCCTATAATCGCATGACTATTGCTAATTACAGATGCTATCGGTGTGATAGACTAAGCCACAGAGGAGGGGGGGCTGCAATTTTTGTTAAAAACTGTTTGCAGTCCTGCCATATCAATGAATACATAAGAAACGGACAAGAAGTCATCACAGTTTCGGTTTTACTTCCTCACTTTGGAATTACCTACTTTAGTTTGATGTACAATCCTCCCAGCAATCCCTTAGATGAAAATTTATTAGCTGAACTACTTCCTTCAGATAAACCAATTATCCTGGCTGGCGATCTGAATGCTAAAAATACTGACAGGAACTGCAAACGATCTAATAGAAATGGGATTACGTTATTCAATTTCATACAAAATCACTTTATGCTCCATCAGAATTCACTTACTTACCTAAAAACATCAGAAGAAGAGATATACACTCATGTCCATAAATTAAAGATAATGCAAAATCAGGCAAAGGAAGAGTTAGAAGCAAAACAAATTTGACTTATTTATTAAACAAAAGGTAAAGAGCAAAAAAAGATGCTATATGTTTGATATTATTAAAAAAATTAGCGATTTTTTCTCCCTGGAGCAAATTACAAAAAAAAAATATTTACAGAAAACCAATATTACATAGTTGGTATGACTGTTAATACATTGTATGTCTCCCAGACGATGCAATACAGTCCTAGGCATGCTGAGTATCAAATTATCCATCTGATCTTGGGAGATATTACACCACTCAAAAAGCAATGCTCTCCGAAGTTCTGGTAGACATGGAGGAGGAGGTTGACAGGCTGCAACTTGTCGGCCAAGCATGTCCCACACGTGCTCTACTGAATTCAAGTCCGGTGAGAATGCTGGCCAGTCCATACAGGTGATATCCTCCCACTGAAGGCATTTGCTTACGATGGACGGGCGTTGTCATCCATAAATAGAAATTGTGCGCCCATGGCGCACCAAAACAAACGTACGTGTTGTTCCAGAATGACATCCCAATAGATTTGGCTTGTCATGGTTCCAATTTGAACATGCAGGTCAGTTCTGGAACCCAGAATAATTCCACCCCAAACAAGCACTCCTGCACCACCGTAACGGTTCGTTCAATGATGTTTTCTTGGTGGTAACGGGTACCTGGAGCTCTCCATATGAAAGTCCGGCGAGAATCAGACTGCAAACTAAACCTGGACTCGTCGGAAAACATCACGCAAGCCCACTGTTGCGGTGTCCACAATGCATGCTCTCTACTCCAGGCTAGCCGCAAGCGACAGTGAGTTGCAGTAAGTGGAACGCATCTGACAGGTCTACGAGCATATACAGCAATCTGCCCTAAGCGTCTGTACACAGTCTGCCTTGAAATTGTCGTACCAGTGGCTGAAGAGAGCTGACGATACAGGTCTGAGGCTGTGCTCCACCTGTTTCTTTTGGCAGTAACTGCCAAATACCGGTCCTCATTTGGCGTTGTAACTCTGGGGCGACCTGTGCTGTAACGTCTACTCACATTACCATCATCTTGGAATTGTTGCCAAAGCCTGGAGATGACACTCTGGGCAATTCGAAGTTCGTCTGATACTTCCGGTTGGATACGCCCACATTCCAGACGGCCGATAATTCTACCACGTAAAAAATCATCCAAATGCGTCCTTTGTGTCATAATTATTCGGTTATTGCACTGAAATGCTTATAAAGCGCCTGCGAACAATCTTACTTCTTTGCCTGCATTCCTTATATTTCACTCTCTTACACTCTCGTCATTGTGACGTACCATCGGTGTCATTTAGTTACTCCCTGAAATTTGCATATGATTCTTGAAGATGTGTGTAGTAATTTTACAGGTGATATATTTATTTTAGAGTTCGATTTTCGCGTGACTCCGGATTACCCTTAATTTATGGACATGAGTGTACTTGATGTATTAATTTCGATTACTTCTATAGCCTTAGAGGCTAAAATGGATCTTACTTCGGATCATATTCCTGTCATCGCTACCCTCTGCACTAATAAAGTCGCTAATGCAAAATATATCAAAAGAACAGACTGGAATCTTTTTAGTGATTTTCTTATCAAGAACCCACCTGTTATTAAAGGATTTAAAACTACATATGATATTGAAGCTGCAATTGATCATTTAACTTCGAGAATTCAAAGCACATGCACTCATGCCATGCGGAAGCTTCCAGCTGAGCAAAATCTGGAGATTCTCCCCCGCTACATCAGGGAACTTATGAAAAGTAGAAATAAGCTCAGAAAGAGATGGAACACTATGTGGGATCCTCGTATTAAAAGAGAACTGAACAAAATGAATCAGATTATTAAGAAAAATATCGAAAATTATAGAAATGAAAGCTGGAACGAGAAAATTCAAGTTTCCAGCGAGCCAAGTAACGCCTTTTAGAACTTCACCAAAAGACTAAGGAATGTCCCAGTTGGCAATAAGCCCATTAAATATGGATCTACTATTGCTCTTACTGACAAAGAGAAAGCCATAATTATGCCTAATCACTTGGAAAATCAGTTTGCGCCTAACAGCACACCATGTGATTATACACTCACTTATGACATTCAATACTGTATTCAAGATTATCTTAGCAGCCCTACTGCTAGATCTAAGACTGATTTCATGACTCCTAATGAAATGATCAATATTATCAAACGTCTTAAAAATAAAAAAGCTCCTGGATATGATTTACAAATATTACTATCAAACATCTTCTGCTTAATATTATCGCCAAGTTTACTAGCATTCTTAATGCTTGCTTGGATAAATCATACTTTCCCATGAAATGGAAAACTGCCAAGATTATTCTATTGCCAAAGCCAGGAAAAGATATCACCATTCCTAAAGGATATCATCCAATCAGCCTACTGCCCAGACTCGGGAAGATCTAGGAAGACTTATTCTTTACTGAATGAATGAATATATGACCAGGCTTCCTCCTGAGCAATACGGATTTCACAAGACCTTATCTACAACCAAACAACTTGTTCGGCTCACTGAATTTATAAAATCTGCTTTACATAATAATCAGAAAGTCCCCTTACTCATGGTAGACATGCGTCCGGTATGAAGGGCTTATCTTCAAACTTATTTCCAATAACTTCTCTAGAGAAATGACCCAGCTCATCTACTCCTTCGTTAAAAACAGAAAATTTTTCGTTTCCATTTGAAATAAAATCTCAGATGAAAGAAGACTCAGAGCCAGCGTTTCACAAGAATCTATTTTAGGTCCTGTTCTTTATCTTTTTTACTTCTCTGACTTTCCTAAAGTACTCAACGAAGCAAATTTTTTCCTCGGTTGCTATGCTGATGATACGGCTTTAGCCGTTAAATCTCTTAGCTCCACAATAGCTAGCAGGAAACTCCAGGATATGATGCCTGACATAGAATACTGGTCATTAAATGACGCACTGTCAATGCTGATAAGTCACAACTTCTTGTAATTAGCAGAAACAAAAGCACCAGTTTACAAATAGATACTCAACTAAAGCTCTTTGGCACCCCTATTCCTATGGTCAATAAAGCAAAATACTTGGAAATTACTATCAATAGCAAACTTACGTAGACTGATCATATCAATAACATCAGGAATAAAGCTATGGGAAATATGAAAAGTCTCATGCCTCTCTATGGTAAATTCTCTAAATTAGATTTAAAAAGAAAACGGCATATTTATATTGCCATCATCCGTTCGTTATTATGTTATGCTTCGCCTGCATGGGCTGCTGCTAAAGTTAAAGATATAAAGAAAATTCAGATTGTGCAAAATAAATTCTTATGACTTATCACTAATGCGCATTATTTTGTTTCTAACGAGACTCTGCATAAAGATCTGAAAATTGAATATGTCAAAGATTTTCTTCAGAAGACTAATGAAAATTTCTTCAGTAAAGCTACTGAATATCCTTTCATGAAAAATTTTCATGTATTTGACTATATTATACTTCAAGAGGACAGAGAACTTAGACCGTTAGTGGCCCATCTCTGTGATTCTAATTTCCTAACTTAAATGTCGCTGTATATATTGTATCATAGTTTCATGTATGTAATACCTATTTAATCAAGCATTTTCGGGTATTTTATATCTGTTTTTCTTTAATTATCTGTATTAATTGTATGTATATCTCTTATGTCAACTACTTTCACTCATGCTATGTATGTTTTTACCAATTCTGCGATTTTTATCTGAATTTTCAGGACTTTAATTTTCAACTTATTTTCACAGCATCACTCAGTCTCTTATGGTCTATGATCTGGTATTCCATCTATGTGACACAAGGTCATCTTTCCCCCAGTTTACCTCATAAAGAATTTTTTTCACAATTGCTGTGTTTCTAGTTGTGATAAGAGTTTTTTTTTTTTTAAATAATCATTTAAGAACTACAAATGATTAATTTTGCATTTAAGAAATAGTTCTGTACTATCAGCATAGTAGTCTGTAATAGGTGGCTTTGCAAACAAATATAATAATTTAAAATGATGGAATTAAAATTTTTTTCAAAAATAAATTTTTAATTTATTTGCCTTCATGTAATTTTTACATTCAGTTATTTGCTTATATCAAATGGAGAGACGAATTCGAAGACTGCCTAGGCAGACATACTCGAGGTCCACCACGAGCGACAAATGTTCTAGCTATGCCGAATATATTGCCTTCAATCTCTGATTTATCATTTAAATTCAAAAAATTTACAGAATAGAATATAGCCTTTCTAAGACAATCTTCAACATGTCCAAAAGATTTGGTTTTCTATGAAGACGACTGTTTAAACGAAATGATATTTAAAGCAATGTTTTATACATATTTTAAGAAAGACTGGTCAGTTTAAGAGGTGGTCGTCTGAAGTTATCACACAAAAAATTTGACTAGAAAAGGGTTGAGCTATATTTTTATTTTACCACTCCCACTACTTTTAAAGTGATAAAAATTTTATAATGTCCGATAAATGAATGAATAGAATGAATGAATGAACAGAGGGCAATGTATGAATAGAAAGTATTAATTCATTACAGCACTTAACATAGCACAAGTGAATGGTCCTATTTTCTAAGACAATCACTGAATATCTTTTTCACTTTGGAAAAGCCTATAGACCCCTAACAAAGTCTTTTTCCATTCTTCAGTATTCCAGGTGGTGCTTATAGCTTAAGGGGTTGTGTTATTTAAATCCTAATGCAGTGTTGCTATGGTTACGGGGCTCACTAGCTACAACTCTCTTTCCCAAAAAATTCCATTTTCACCTCGACAAGAATCCTGCCAAAGATAAGAAAAAGTAGAGAAAGCAGTGGTCAATGAAGCAGTAAATCAACTAAACAGAAAGAAACCTTTCTGTTGGCTAGAAACCTGAAACTGAATAAATGACTTGAAGTAGCATTTTTTAATTTGTTGCATCTTTGTAAAATGTCAAAAAAACCTAGCATAAAGACTTAAGCCTGAAAGAAAAAAATAATTGCCACATTTTACTGTTCTTGTGTGATGTTCTTGATATAAGTGTAGCTAGAGAAAAACTGCATTTAAAGTGGGAATTATTCAAACAGCCTTATGAAATTTAAAAATTTAATAGGAATTATAACTGAGGAAGAATAAAAAAAATGCAAATGTCTCAAGGATGTTAAAACAAAAGACAGAAAACTGAAAGACATTAAAACTGCTCTCTAAAATTATTTCAAGCTATGCTACTAAAAAGTATTTCTATTTCTAAAGCTCTTTTCCCTATAAAATATGTGGAATTCACTAAAATGCTAGAAGGGAAATTTTAACCAACAGATGGATTATAAGTTGGAAAGAGAGAAATCCTACATTATTTATCAAAAATTGCATAGTAAGAAGGATATGTGGCTGATAACTGGGTAAATTATTGTTTTATGTGGGTTGCTATACCTCATAACAATCTAACCTGGCAATTAGGTACAAGACTAGAATGACATCTTCACCCTCTTCTTCCAAGTTATCCATACGTACCAAATCACCCACAGATGTCCAGTTCCTCACATCTAGTGACTTCTAGCCAAATCCCAATGCATTCAATTACACAATGAAACTGCACTTGAACCTGATAATTCATAACCTACATGTTTTTCATTTTCTTAATTTATATGATATTTTTCATAATTAAATGGAAAGAATTTGTGTGATAAGAAAAATGTCAGCAGTAAAAGTTGACTCATAGATGTCTTGATAGATCAACTAATATATTGCAATAACGCCATTAAGAAGCATTCTGACAATTATCATGTGTAAAAAGCTGTGGGTACCATAAAATAATAGCATGGACTATTTGGTACAATAAAACTTCAAACATTAACGAAGTAACTCATGACTTCATTAATACAGATAGTACTGATTCTTAATGCATGTACAAAAGAGTTGTTGTAAGTGGCAGAAACAAAAGTTTTAAACATAAAAATTTCATTCCTTTAGCAGTTAACTGAATTTTATTAGTTACACTAGGTAAATTTTAAATTTAAACCATAATTTCTAATACACAAATTGCCTTTTATCAAACTCAATCACTTAATAAAGGATACTCTTGTTATCGGGATTATATTCAGAAATATATATGTATATATGCATGTATATACACATACACTTTTGAATCCAGTCTCAATAACAGAAGAGTACCTAACAAAGTCATGGAACACAAGTGATTTTAATAAGCATTAGATACTATATATGCATTCATAACAGCAAACAAAATTACAACAAAAAAAGACTATTTATAAGAGTATTTTTAAATTTACAAAGTTTTTAATCAAGCGTTAAGAATTAACCATTAAATTTACTTAGAACAGCTTAATAGAGAATTACTAAAATTGTCATATAATCTAAAGAGGTTTTGGATGAAAGCTCCTTATACATCTTACTTATCTTCCACATCAAAATATTGACTTTTACAAAATATAACACATTTTCTCAGCAAATTTGTGGGTACATAGAATAAATAAATAAATAAGGTATACAAACCTCAGAGGAATTGGCTGTGACAGATTTATTTTCTGAATCAGGCAAGAGTTTTCCAGGGGTATTGCCCAACTACAGAAATACAGAAACAAACACAAATGAATAAAGCAAATAAATTAACAAGACAAAACTTACAAACTAAAATTAACACGATGCAAACTTACAAACTAGACAAATTAACAAGACCAGCCGGAACAAAACGCAGCTCATTTTATTTATTTTAATGACATGGTATGTAAATTATAATACATATAACACTGTACTAACAGTTTATATACACGATATTTAGCAGAAATCTTAAAAAGATGTCTATGGTAACATCATGAGGGCCCATATCTACAATACATAATCTCAGAGGAGTTTTTACAACATAGGAGATCAAGTAATAAAAATACAATACACATTTTTATCCAACACCAAACACTGAGAGGGTAGATCACATGCTTACTATAAATGGTATGTTTCAATTAATCCCCAGAAGCCTAATACACGATAGTTTATAATATAAGTAAAGATTTATTTCCTTTAAAAATCTAATAGAATTCAAAATATCCAGTATCATGAAGAAGCATTTATTACCTGACCAACTGGGAATTTAGTCGCTTCTTCGACAATTCGCTCTCGCAATCTTTTAAACATGTTTTACGCGGAAAAATGCAAAAATATGTAGTCTATAAAACGTACATCTCAATTCTGAATATGTCTGTTCTTGTTGTTCAACCATAACATTTTTTATTGTGCATAAATACTACATTCACGTCCTTTCATTATATCAAACCCACTCAAAGATTTCAGAACTGTCGTCATGCGCATGTGCTGAGACGACACGTCATTTACTCAGGGTTTACTTTCTACAGGTAAATAAACAATATTGCATATTCTTTAAATTGTGAATGATAAGATAAGAATTCGAAGTATGGATTTGGTCAAAAATTCAATTTACTGGTGCTTTTCATTTATTTAAAAAGTTGCTGTATCAAACAACACAACACTGACTTGCCGACTAACATTGTTTATCGACGACTACGCCCTCTATGTCTTTAATTAAAGTGTAATGTATGTTATGCTGAAAATAAAGCCAATTGATTTTTTGAAATTATGATAAAATTGAAAGTAAGAAATTCAGTGAATGTTAATATACTTTAGTGATCATGTTTTTATTTGCAAGTGAACATGTTTATTATCGTAATGAATGGGTTTTGCACCGTGCAGTTAGAAATTTAAATACCCCTCGTTGTTTTTTTTTTTTTTTTTTTTTTAATATACACATACATTCGTACTTAGTTACAATTACAAATGGCTGATAAATTTTTATGTAACTTAAGGAAAATTATCTATTCCACATGTTGATAGATAAGTTTCAGTGTAACAAAATACAGCGACAGGGAACTGCCAGTGTTCAATTAAAGAGCTATTAAAGGTATTATTTCAGGTAATGTAAATATCAGCAAAGCACGTGGGTAGATACTCGTCAGACGAAATCTACACGAACTTCAGGATTTATCTCTCTGGTTTTGTTTTAAATTAAAGACCAATATCTTAATAAGGACTTTTGTGGGTATGATAAACCTATTATCTATCTGAATATATGATTGTAAAAATGCAAGTAATATTGTATATCTTCTACGTAAATAAAGGTTGCGATTTTTTAATACATCTATAAGAATAATTGCTTAAATATAAAATTGAAGAAAGTGAGAATTGGAATAAATACATAAATGACACATACACATTTAGGAAAGAATCTGTTAAATTGTCTATATACTCTTTTAATAGATATGCATTCAGTTTAATATTGTATCTTATGTTGCAAATATATTTTAAATTTAAAAAAATATATATATTACTGTTTTGCTTAATGCAAAGTATCTATTTTTCACTGGTATGTTAGTAAAGTATGTAGTTGTTGTTTGCTTTAGCTTAATAGATTAACTTTTACTGCAAGCTGTTAGGTGAATGTAAAATAAAATATTACCTTTCTCTTCTTCCTACTTGGATATTTTTTTACATCAAATATGTCTTTACTTTTGCATAATTTAAGTTTCGTTTATGATATTTTCTCCTTCTCGGAGCATTTCCTTTTCGTGATATTTCAGAAATAGAAAATATGTATATACCAATAAATGATTATAGAGAATTTCTTTGAGATTTCTCCGTGTATCATAATGATAAAGTTCATCTTATTTATATAATTTGCATTTAAGCAATCTGATGTTAAATTTATCTTGTTTCTACAACTATTCTCTGGTCATCCTGGTTCAAAGTTTAATAAACTTTCGCTGCTGTAAAATAAGTGATTGTCAAGTCTTATTATAACTACTCTGATGACTTAAAAGCATATTCTTACCATAAACTGTATTTGCAATTTTTCCATGGTAAAGTTATCAGTTACATTTGTTATTATACAATTTATTGAATATGCTTAAAAATTATCATACTTGTCACTCAGCAGTATAAATTTATGACTGAATATAAAAGTTATATATGGATTGTAGCAACTCTGTTAATGATTTTTGTTAGTAGTAATGTACAGTTTAGGAAAAATTGTTAGTTTTATTTTCCATAATGAAAAAGTTTTAAAAAAGTGCCCAAATGATTGTAATCTTTTGTTTCAAAATTTTTTTTGTGAGATGGATTTATTTCTTCATAATATGTTAAATGATATATTGATCTTAGCCTGTCTTAGAACTGCTTCTGTTTTTGGTGTCATGTAAATCATATATAAAAATCTTTCAATATGGTTACTGCATTAATATAAGCATAATTTTATATCAGAAAATTTTTTATTTTACATCTTTAATTAAGCATTTTTGAAACAAAATCATTTACTGTTACCTAAGGAGCTCAGAATTTAAGCTGTTATTTTAAGTTTCAATGGAGTTTAATTTCAAGTAATGAAACATGAATTATAATGTACCAGTAAAAAGAAAAAATTGCATTTTCTTTTTCTATTGCTGAAATATTGTTAAGAATTAGCTTGATTATGTTTGAAAATCAAACACAGTCAAGCTAATTCTTCATAATTTAGCTCATGTCAGAAGAAATATATCTCTGTTTTAAAGCAAATTAAAAATTATTTAAGAATTCCAGTGGACATTAAAGATTTTAGCAAGGCTTTCTATGGAGAGAAATATTCTCAAATAATTAGACTGTGAAGATATTCATTAGAAACAAATTAAATGACAATCCTGTTTAAATTTTGTCTAGGGCCTACTATCCCCCTGGCAGTTTTATTGTACTGGCTAGTATCTGTACCTTGATGGTCTCAACAAAAGGATAAAAACACGACCCTAGCAGTTCCAGAACCCCAAAGAAAAATAATTTTATATGGTTGGACCAGGGAGGGATTGGCTGTAAGTCCTCAAACTGGTGTTAGTCATGGCTTGCCTTTCAATCTAAATTCCATTTGATTCCATTTAGATGTCAGTAATGATGCGGTGGCTATTGTCCAATGAATTCTGTATAATCTGTGCAGTGCAGGACTGCCTGTATAGTACTGACAGCGATATTTTGACAGTCAAATCTTCAGGCTTATAGAGCTGTGCCCTATGATGATCTCTGGTCGCTGGGAGTGGTAACCCCAGTCAAACAGCTCAGCCATGGATTTGAGAGATCTTTAGTCCGTCATCTGTAAGTGTAGAATGGGTGGTAGCAAAGTGAATTTCATATACTCTTGTTGGGGGCAAGATATGCCTGACAGCTCACTTCTTGCCTAATATGGAGATCCTGAGTTGAGTCTGGTTATACATATATCTGAGTTTGTGGTACCAGCAGTTAAAAAACTGAGGCCTTAATCTGACACTGCAAATATGACCTAAATCGGTAAGTTATTTTACTGATAGTTAGGTTATATTTTAGAGGCTGATTCATGATTATAAATATGTATATTTTTATGTATTTGTTACATGAGAAACTTTCACTATAAATTATTATTTTATTTATGTTTGTATTTATCTAATATTAATACAAACTTTCAAGTTATGTTAAATGAGATTTCATTAGAAGCAAATTAAGTGGGGCTCTTATTTAAATTTTGTCTAAGGCATTCTAGAGACTTAATCTGGAAATATGACTAAGTATTTTCTACTATCTCTGCGAGTTCTATATGTAAAAGAATGAAACTTTTTAACTTATTAAAGCATAACAACTTTTTGCTAGCTGAAATTTTTATTCTTTGGAGATCATATAATAAGTAAATTTTTTCAAGATCCTTCATTAATCATAGTGTTTTCACGACATTCTGAGTTTTATTTTAAGAAACTTCATAACTGGAAATATATATGTAGTATGAATATTTACATAAATAAAGCCTGTAAACACCATTTTCAAATACCCTGTGTAATTGTCATTAGATGTATTATAAAGAGAATCATGTTGATGTTAAATTTTAACAAAAGTGAACCTTAAATTAAAAATTAGTTTAATAAAAATGCCATTTCAAAAGGAAAAAAAAATCTGGTATCACTTAAATTTTAAAAAAAAAGAAAATCTGGCAGAATATTTTTTCAGTATGTCAATATTATATTTATCAATAAAGTTAATACCAGTTTAAAATTGATTTTTTTCAAAATTTTAAATATGAATGATGTTACATCTTAAATATAAATCTTATGATTTTGTGATGCAACTTGTAGTTATTCAATTATATGCCCTTTCCAAAGAAACTTATTCCTTAATAGTAAAAGTTTCAAAATAATGTTAGTCTGAGAAGGCTTTGTTTTGAAACCTTTGATTTTTTTAAAGAAAGGAGTAACCTTGCGTAAATAAATGCAATGGGCTTATTGCGGCAATTATATCAGAAGGTTACAAATTATTGTGTGTCTTTAAATAAAATAGTAAATACTCCAATTTGTGTTAAATCTCTTAATATAAGGGCTCAATAAATTTCAAGACTTACCCCTTTGATAATATTCTTGATGCTGTATTATATTCCGGATAGCTGCTAGGAAAAATTGACCTCTTCTTTAATAAATCATTCATCACAAAGAAATAATCATAGACATGACTTAGCTTTACTTATTTTGTATTTCACATAATATTATTTACATTTTTTGTTTTAAGGATAATCATTTTAACAACAATATTCTATTACTGCCGATTCAAAAAGTTCCCAAAATGTAGTTTTTTTAAATTTTTGAAAATAATAGTGCTAGTTCTACAGTTATCGTCTGGTGTTTAGCTGTTGTTAAGAAAGCTCGAATCAACAACTGTTTTCTTCTCTTTCTTTTTACTGGAGCACTTGCCAACATTACTCCCTTACCAGTAACCAAGTTACGACACTAAGTAGAAGTGCTGAGGAATGGAGAGACATTTCTTTCGATCTCGAAACTGGATGGGCAATTTTACCTGTCTACCGAAATGGGTCTGGGCTGTAAGAGTTTTGCTGTCATCCATTGCAAAATAAAATATTATCACGTATCCTCCAGGTCACCAATAATATTGCGGAAATTATATCAGAAGGTTAAAAATTATTGTGTGTCTTTAAATAAAATAGTAAATACTCCAATTTGTGTTAAATCTCTTAATATAAGGGCTCAATAAATTTCAAGACTTACTCCTTTGATGATATTCTTGATGCTGTATGATATTCTGGATAGCTGCTAGGAAAAATAAAATTTGTTTTAAGGATAATCATTTTAACAGCAATATTCTATTACAGTTGATTAAAAAAGTTCCCAAAATCTAGTTTTTTTTTAACTTCTAAAAATAATAATGCTAGTTTTAGAGTTATCATCTGCTTTCTAGCTGTTGCTAAGAAAACTTGAATCAATAACTGTTTTCTTCTCTTTCTTTTTACCGGAGCAGTTGCCAACAGGCTAATTTATTAGTTGTTCTGTTGATTCTCTTATAGCTAAGAAATTCCTATTAGTTTAAAGACAGTGGTTCCCAGCCTTTTTTCTTTTACATGCCCTTTGATGAAATTATGTATTGTTAAGTATCCCTTCCACCCTCTTCAAAACCTATGACTCCCCTTACCTCTCTCCAGTATTTTTACAATAAATTTTACAATGATATTATTTTAATACAATGAAATTAACAAAGTGAGATAAATTAAGTCAGAAAAATATTAATTCTTTTTCAGAGGATGATAATTTGAAGCTGATTTATAAAAATTTTCTTTGAAAGGTCTAAAATCCAACTGTTTTCGCATTTTGATTGTACAAGTAGAGTTTGAACAATCTCAGATGCATTTTAAGTGGGCTATTTGTAAATTCAAGCTCCTTTTGTGACAAATATTTGTAAAATGTCTCATATAATTTAATCTGATTTTTTTCAATGCATGGCTTTCCAAAGTATAAATTTTTTAGTTTAAGTTAAATTTTGTAAATATGTTTTGAAAACAATAATTGAAGTGTTCAGTAATTTGAATCTGAGTTTATCTATGTTGAAAAAATTATCATAATTATACAGTCCTTAAAGCCATTCATTCATCAATATGAAATTTCAAGCTTAACTAAAATGGTTTGGTCTTCAAAAACTCGCTTTGATGCAGATGCCAAATCTGAATATTGTCCACAATTAGTATATACTGTGTAAAGATCTGCAGTTAACTCTTCATTTTTTTCTACCTTTATTAGTTTTTATATACACAGCAGTTTACATAAAAACTTTAAAAGAATACAAATTTAAAACAAACTGCTTTGCATATCCCAATTTAAAGTAAGAGAACTATATAACCGACTTCATGATTTACTAAATATTGGAAAGACAGCATATCATATATAGATGTCAATCACTGTATATAATTTATGCTGGGTCCCATTGGAAACAGTTAAAATTGCTTTTCCTTTTATCCAGCGCCAAATTTAAATTTTCTGAATATTTTGATTATTATCAACATTTATCACAGAACTTTTCTTTTCTGCTTTTGTGTGTGTGTTTGTGTGTGTGTACTCTAGACTAAGCTCAGGGGCTATGCATATCACAGGCTAGAAACTGCTGATTTAAGATATGGTTTATTTTATCAGAAGTTGCATATATGTTTTATAAATTTTCTATTTATATGTTAGCATATTCATTTTTCTTTTTTCAGTTCTTTAATGTAGTTTGTGATAAGCATGTCTTCTCCGCGCGTAAGGCGTAGAGGTATACAAAGATTATATTCAGCTGAAGATGAAGTTCTGGATAAAGTTGTTCAAGAGGTATTTGTTTACTTCTTTTAATTATATTTGATACTTTTCCATATTTTTTCAATTTTTTTTGTTAATATATAAGTTGGTCCTCATATTTTACAACATATACATAAACTTTGTTTCAATTAAATTTTAAACCATTTTTATAGCTCTTAAATTCTTTGCAAATGTAAAAATTCTTCCAGTCAAATTTTAGAAATATTTCATATCATTAAATGGCATTTTAAAGAATCAGTAACCCATGTAATTGTTTAAAAAAAATTTTTTTGACCATTTTCTGATTTAACAAAATAATAAATAAAGCTATTAAAAGTCATTGAAGAATTTTAGTATGAGCTTGCTTTGTTTTACAAATATCATCTTAAAATTTATTTCTACATACAAATAAGATAAATATATGCACTGCAGAATTTTTTTTTCCCCTCCAATCATCATATTAAATTTTCCAAAGTCTTTGTTCATGTTGTTATAGTGGGGAGTATTCTTTTATAATGAGATACATAAAACATTTTTTTGTTTTAAAATAACACCTTTATTACAAAGATATGAAGAAAAATGAAACATAAACCAAAATATAAGCTAGAGCATGTTCGATGTATTCCATCTTTTTTTAACAGTTGTTCAATTTCTTGATGTTATCACTATGTGGATTTTTATGCAAAAAATTCTTTGCATGCTGTTTGCAAATCATTAACAGAAAGGAAGCCATGCTCAGAAAAAATTTGATGCTAACAGCCAAAATTTTCAGTAGTTCAAAAGAGCAAGATTCAGACTGTTTGTTAAATAAGGCAAAATTTCCACCGTGACAGGATCTTTTGTTTTTCGTACAATTTTTCTAGACGGCAAGCATTATATTATAAAAGAGCTTTTCATCTGTTCATCAAACTGGGATAAGTGTATATTTATTACAGATGTTGAAACAGCTGTAATAAATATATAATATATACTTATCCCAGATATATATAAAAGTCAAGTTGATGGTTTACTTGTCTCACATTATTTCAAAATGAATTTCTTCCTGTCTATATTTTATAACCCACTTCTTGTTGCATATCAGTAGCTGTTTGGGAAACTTCAAACCCAGAATTATTACAGACAATTTTGCAAAGCCGCGCTTGCAGTTGACGTATTCTCTAATGAGCTATTTCCTGTACTGGATTTCTGTATGTTTTGTGCAATATTTGATGAATAGTGTTTTTAGATGATCTAAAGCCTTTTACAAGTCTCTTAGTACTGTGCCAAGTTCAGCTATACTTTATATCTTAAAACGAGTAAGAATGCAAAAGCTATAGTACACCCGAAACCCTCTGAATCCTATTCGAAGAAGCACGTTAGTGACAAAGTTACATAATAAACACAATTAAAACATCAAAATCACAAGAAAAAATTCACAAGAAAATATAACTCAAAAAATGCCATGAAAATTGTAATTTTTTGTCAAAATGGGAAAAGCAGAAGTTGCAAGAAAACAAGGTACATAATGAACAAAATGGCAATATTCCATTGAGAGTTGCATAGCGGTTTCATCAGGGAAAAAGCACTGTGCTACTTCCATTGAAATATTACCTCCAAACTTAGTACTTGTACCAAACATGCTACAAGTACTAAGCGTAAAAAAGTTGTTTTTACATTAAAACAGAACTTATATCCAAGGATTAATTATTACGGAGTGCCTAGAGTAAAGAACCCTCTACCTCCACATCATAAAGAACTTATATTAATGGAAAGACTTAAAATTGTTTATCGACAATAAAGCTCGCCAAAGAATATGGATTTGGCGCGCAAATTATTCACTATGTTGTTAAAAAATGTCGAGGCCTTTACAAGAGACTGTAACAGTGCGGCAGGTTATGAAAAACTGGGATTAGAAGGCAATTTAAGGCGTCATCAAGATGGCTTACGAGAGTTAAACAACAATATAGTAATTGAGAGTGCACCATACAAGGGGAACATCTGAGTGGGTGTACTGAAGCTGTTGATAAATTCTTCAAAAGGGATTGGAATTCGATGACAAAATAGCACTTTGAGAAAATTACGCAGTGAAATTCGACAACTATTTAAACGCTGTCAAAAACAAACTATTGATTTTTTTTTGAGAAATAAGCATGTTAAATATCCATAAAAATTGATAGTTTGGATTGTCCGTATTTTTCACTTGTCCGTGACCTGCTTCTCCGGCATCAACCTGAATAAGCTAGAGAACACTATATTTGAATTATGCCGACACACACAAGGATATCCGCTAAAGGTGTGGATGCTTTGATGGAAGTCTTGGAAAAATGAATTATGTTAAATCTACATTACACATGAGAAAAGTGACGAGAATTCCCTTGTGACTAGCCCGTTCGACAAGACTTGAGTACTACTAGTATTCAACGACCTTATTATCCTGAAAAAATCTTACCTTAATCTTAATCTTTTACCTATGCACTTCCTGGCTGCGTAAGGTTTTCAAGATTTTCGTTATGGAACGGAGTGCAAAGGGGAGTTTCACATTTCTAATGACAAGGATTATACGAGTAACATGAAACTGGAACATATGCTTGAGAAGGCAGTTGATGGATTGTGAGAAATGACGAGCGACTGGGAGAATGGAAGCTGGCACAGGTTTGTAAGGATTCAAAAGTTGCCAGAGGCTTCATGTCAGAATCTAAAAATGATTTATACAACCAAGGCCACAAGCATATCTCAGCAGACCCTGAAGACCTTCATTTGGCTTCGATTCAAATTAATTAGTTAAAAATTTTAAGAAAGGTTAATTAACATCAGCCCAGATTTTAAGGAAATCCGCTGCAGCTACAGGAATTCGACTAGCCATTGAGTGATAGCCCACATTAAAAAAGGGCTGTGTTCATTTTGTTCCACTTAATCAGGCTGTGAAATGCGCCCTGTTGTAGAGCATCAAAGATCAGTGTGATTGGAGTATCACGAACTGGAGCCCTATTCTTTAAGCTTACGAGTTTTGTTTTTGTGAGGAACAAGTCCAGGCATCTTACAATCTGGAGACATCAATTTCCATGGCACCATTGCCCTACATAGTTTTTACCAGTGCCGCTAGGAATACAATTGGTAATAAACTTCCATCTAATGAACGGTAATGCTGTTTTAGCGGCCGATTATATTGGGGGCGCAAAGGAATCGAGCTCATATTCTTCGTATTTATATCCGATAGAACACATGTGTGGGATGCGCAAGAGCACCGACTTGTATAGCTGCAGTCTGCACCTAGCACTCTCCGGAAGTTTTAAAGCGCTATTCATTGTGAAGATACTTTGTTACCGTAGGAACTCTTGGACCATCTGGTACAAAGCATAGAAAATCGCTGTAAAATTGCATTACGGTTGGAAGAGATTACACTATTATTTTTTTTATGTATTTCTAAAAAGATGTACTACTAGTTTTCCCTTATCTCATTTTCTGTGTTCTTATCTAAATTAATTTTTTTGCAGAAATAGGTAATTCTGCATTTCGAAGATTTTTTTTAGGCATGACAAAATAAGCTGCAAAATCAGTCAAGTTATGTGAGGCATGTTACGTAAAGTCAAATTTTATAGCTGTTCCTTTCATTTTTTGCCCAGTGTACATACGAGCACTGATAAAAATCATGATGCAACTCGAATAAGCGAATCATTCAAGCAAGCCTTATCATTTCAAGTGCAGTACATCACGAAAATCATACTGATAACGATAGGGTTTGAATTGGATTATTTGATTAAAGCAAAGCACACGATTGTTATCTGCCTAACGGGGGATGCCTTCGCGGAGAGTTTTTAAGAAAAACTAGATCCTATCCACTTTATCCTTGAGGAAAACCACGAAGACACCCATGCAGGCAGCTTCGAACCATCGTTTGTAAACCTGGAATCGGATCCAGGTCAAACTATCTATATTTAGCGACGTTACCGCTTAGTCGCTGGTGGGCTAACAGTGTGATTTTCATGAAGGTTATTGGAAGTATTACTGTTTATTGTATTTTGGTTAAAAGACATTTTTGGGACAAACTGTCGGTAAATTTAAATAATGATTATATTAGACGGAAATTTTTATATGCAACTTCAAATGTGTTCTTAACTTATCATAATACAGGTAAACAAATATTGTTTCATTTTTACGAGCGAATATAAGAGGCACTGTAGCGACGTTAGCTTCTAATTTTAAGGCTGTTATCGAAAATACATGTTAATGTGTCTAGGTAAAAATGTGTTGGAAATAAGGGTGTGTTTTTGAATACCTAATTCGATGCACCGCCAAAGACATTTACAATGGGTTTTCAAATCACAAAATGTAATCTTGAGTGGAGCCGATAGTCTTATCTCCTTTTCGCTTGAACCATGTGGAAATGGATCATCGCTAGCTTGTATTTATGTTGGGATATTATGTACCATGGGGTAAAAATTTAAGAAAATGTTATTTTTTGACGAATCTATTAACAAAGCTCTGAGTTCGATTATTCATGTGCAAGAAACTTGAACCTAGCGTGTCATGTGTACCCTAAACGTATAAATATAATGCCTGACCACGTATCTCCTTTTGTGGCTCTTTTATGCCCTCCCAGAAATTTATTTTTTCAACGGAATCATTGAATGTAGGTCAAGAAACATACGAAAGATTCACGTACTTCATTTTTGGCAGCATATCAGTACTTAGCTGCAACTCGGGATAAATTAGTGAAGCAAATTTTAAAAAAAAGTTTTTTTTTAATTTTCTAAAATACTATAGAACTCTTAGTGACTGTATGGATAAGACCACTAAATGCTATTTGCTTTACATTTGTCCCTGTGAACGAACTCTTTGCGTGAGTTTTTCATAGTTTTTTTATGGTTAGGTTAGGTTAGGTTATTCAATTATGGCAAAGCTCACGAGGGCTATCTGCCTAAGGGGAGGGATGCCTTCGTGGAGGACTTTCTAAGGGGAACTGGCTCGTATACACGTTACACATGGGGAAAACCATGAAAAGGCCCATGCAGCCAGCCCGTTCGTGGGATTCGAACCTCGGACCGAACTACCAGTGTTCAGCGCTTTACCGCTCGGCCGCTGGTGGGCCAGTTTTTTTATGTGTAACTAACATATAAAGGATAGTTTCCATCAGATAGTATAAAAGTAGATGGCTGTTGTATTGTTTAAAACATTATAACTGTAATTAGTGTACCATTTAAGCAGTGTGAATTCCTTACAAAATATTTTTTTAAAATTCGCAAAATCCATGCTTGTCTGAATAAGAGTTGCTTGGGCGTCTCGAGAGTAGCAACATTATAACTTGCAGATGGTCTTAATAGTTTACTATTATGTGTATAGACTATGGATTGGTAGGGAAGTCGACTTCTAATTTCAATAAAGATTAATTTTTTTTCTTCGGAAAATGTATATTTATCAGAGCAAAACTACATCAATATATTTTTTAATCATCCCTTTAGGCATAAAACTGCAATTTAAATTTTGTCAATCGGCAACTAGGAAGAAAGACACAGATAGGACTTGACCCTGTTTCTTCTTAAGTGTATATCGTTTCCTGAAAATCATAAGATGTTCAACATGCATATTAACACTGATTACGGCAAATCACAGTACAATTATTGTTCTCTATCCCTTTGCGAGGGAATTTTAAGGAGGAACTTCTTGATTTACGTTATACGATAGTAAAGTTACAAAAACCTCATGCAGCCAGCATATTCAACCATCACGATTATAAGTCCAGGTGAATTACCCATGTTTTACCGCCTTAAACTCTTCGTCAATATTCGGTCTGAAAACAAAGTTTATTTAGAGTCATAAAATTACTTGCTATGAATCTGTAGTTGAACTTCTTGAATGGTCACAATATGTTGAGATTATTGAGACATTATTTGAATTGTACTTTTAAGGTTAATATAGCATTGTCTGCTGTTTCATTTGTATTGTTAAGAAATTTGTGTAATGTAACATGAACGGCCTCAAGAAAAGCCAAGCTTTGCCGTCAAAATAAGATTACAGGCAGAAGTCTAACATTGAGGTAAATAGCTATCTCCCTAAATTGGCAGTATAATACCAAGCTAGTGCTGATTTTTAGCGATTAGTTTTTGTGGCAAAATTCGGTGAGAAATCAAATTTGCGACATATTATAATCCTAACCTTATATGTTACACCCTTATATGTTACTTATAAGGTATATGCCTTCCAGGAATCTTGATTTGAATCAAGCATTTTGAAAATATTGCAAAGTTTCTTCAGAAATTGAAGGAAACCAATATAAAGTCCTGCCAAATGTAAATTGTTCAGACAGGAAATGACTTGCCTTGGACAAGCCATCTCCGCCGAAAGTGTGCGTACGGATTCAGAAAAAGTGTCGGCAGATAAAGATTGGAGACGGCTCGAAAATGTCCATCGGCCGAAAAGTTTCCTTTAGCTTTGAAACAACTATAGGAAATTTTTGAAGGATTTTTTTTCATTGCAAGACCTCTTCACAAATTGACTGAGAGCAAGCAAAATTTCTTGTGGACAAAAGGACGCATTTAACAAGCTCAAGGAGGCTGTAAGGTCTGCGAGAATCCTGACGTACACTCAGCTCGACAAATCATTTATTCTTGATACATATGTTGGTGCTGTTTTGTTCCAAGAAATAAACAGTCAAGACGTGTCGTGGCTTACTGGAGCAAAGGTTTATCTAAACTGGAGAGGAATTGGTGTGTACCAGAAAAGAATTGCTGAATTAAAACTTATTTTAATTGCATATGCTATATTATAGTTTAAAATTTCGGATTTTAGAAATTACACATGACACTTGTCTATCAGTTTTCCTCCCAAGACCGAGATGTCATGAAATATATTATCGGTTATCCTATCTGTGGACTTCCGACATATGTTTATTCCCCTGGGCATCTGGGTTTATTCCCCTTAGAAACAAAAAGGGGGATTTAAAGCACTATTGTTGTGGTGCTTCTCACCATCGTTTCTTTGCACATCTAGCTCCATTGGATTCATTACCATGGAAAACGGAATATAGTGAACTCTACAATTATGCTTTAAAAATTATAATTTAGTTGGCTTCTACGTATTTGTGCGTAAAGAGTTTTCATCTCATACTCAATAAAAACAAATCGACTTTATGTATGTGCCACATTATTTAGTACTGAAATCGACTTTATGTATGTGCCGATCTCAGATTTAAGCTTATTAGCGTACATCCAAATATAAAGCAGCTGTGCAAGAGTTGGCATATGCATCCATCTCACAGATCTGAGTATGAACTTTTATTTAACTTTTACTTAATAAGGTAAATATTATCCAAACTCATAATAGCCTTGAATTATTAAAAAAAAAAGATTACGAATTTTCTTCAACTAACTAAATTATTTAATACCAATATCAAACTAAATAAATTTTAATTAATTTCATGTAAAATATATATATATACACTGGTTGCGAGATATGCTAAAAAAATTGCTTTCTGGAGGAATTAAAATAAAGTGGTGCGCAGAACATCCTGCTTAATAAAAGAGGTCTCCACTTCAGAAAGGTTTGAGAAACACTGTTCTAATGTGTTCTGTGTTGATAAGAACTTGCCTGCAGTGCACTAAATACTTGGCGACATCGTGATGGCGTTCTTTTTCAGTTTCTTATCTGATGTCCTCTGGATATCTGTTTCTTCCTTGCGACGTTTTAATGATGATTGTGGCTGTTGCAGGTGAAATCTTCCGACAATGTACCATTCTTTTCTGTTTTACGAGCATACTGCAGATATGTTCAAATGTTTAATGATCGGTAGAAAGATAGGAGTAGTTACAAACATTAAAAGATTTAAATTATAAATAGTTTATTAAAGTCTCATCCTTTTCTCCTACATTTCGAGGGAGAAAGTATTTTCTGAATGAATGTTGATGCAAGTTTATTTTGATTATTTTTGTATTTGACATTAGCTGTGATACATATGGCTTTCAACTAACGACCAATTGAGACAAAACCGCATAAAATAATTAACTGAACTGATGAAACACATGGAGGGAATATTTCAATGGAAGTAGCACAGTGCTTTTTCCCTGACGAAACCGCTATGCAACTCTCAATGGAATATTGCCATTTTGTTCATTATGTACCTTGTTTTCTTGCAAATTACAATTTTCATGGCATTTTTTTGAGTTATATTTTGTGAATTTTTTCTTGTGATTTTGAAGTTTTAATTGTGTTGTTTATTATGTAACTTTGGCACTAACGTGCTTCTTCGAATAGGATTCAGAGGGTTTCGGGTGTACTATAGCTTTTGCATTCTTACTTGTTAATAATAGAATAATAAAATTAGCAGCTAGATGCGCAGTTTTTTCAAAACCATAAAACGCTATTGTTCAAGTTTTAACTTTTTAAAGAAAATTATATCTTAAGACTATATAAACATCAATTGGTGGCTGACTTCTGGTATTAGTTCTCCAACCATCCAAGGATTTCACTTCCAAACTCCAATTTTCCCAAAACTATCATGAGAAAAGTGTGTTTTCTTGAGTATAATGATAAAATAGCCTCTTACTTTAAACCTGAATTCTTTTTCTTTTAATATACTATCTTAATTTCTTGGATATATTTCAAGATGCATGTAAGTACACCTAAAAACATTAAAAAAAAAATTATTTAAGGACATATGTATATGTATTATATGTCCTAGTGAGCTGGAAAGTTGAATTGTAGAGACAACTCAGAAGTTCTGAAAACATTTGAAATTGTCTAGGCTATACACTGTAATGTTGTTTCCTGGTCTTTGATTCTTAGAATTTTAAGAGAAGTAAATGCCATGGTTTTAAAGTTAGTTAGTTTAAAAGTTAAAGTTTTGGTATTGAAAAGTCTTCAATGTGTTTATCTCCCATCCTGATATCTGAAGAAAAGTTAAAAGAATAAAACAGCGTATGCAATTTAGGGTGATATACTGCGTCCATATAAAGAGGTTTAATTATAAAGATACTTACAATATCAACTTACAGTTCTACATTAAATTTGTTTATACACTACAGTACTTCTGTGCAAGTAACATTATAAGGTATTTCTCCTACATTCTTAGCGTGTCTTCGTGGTGTAATGGTCAGCACACTGAGCCGGTATTTCAGAGGTCCGTGGTTCGATCCCCAGCGAAGGCATTGCATATTTTTCATCTCTCTTGTTCCAAAAAAAATACCTAATGTCTCTACAACATTTATTGTAAATTTTTTTACATGCATTAATAAGTTTTTTGTATCATGTTAAAAAATTTGTGATTGTGAACTAAATAAAAATAATAAAAAAAACTTTTATAAAATAAGCTTTTATTTAAAATTCATAAAATATTAATGAACTAAAACAAGAAAAATAATTTATCGTATAGTTTAATGAAAGCAAGAAGTTATATAATTCTCTTTACAAAATTCATCTGCAATTTTATGTTACAAATACTAACAGTCTGGGAGACTAAATAAAGAAATCTGATAATGGAATTGGATTGTCAAAAGTTAAGTCATTTGCTTCATAGTTTATCAAAGGCATTGATTCATAGTTTATCAATTTTATCTAGGGCATCTCATGCTTTTATTGCTTTTGATATGAAACTGTAGATGAATTTTATAAAGAGGATTTTTTAAGTTCTTGTTCCCATTAAATTGTGTGATAAATTATTTTTCTCTTTTATTATTCATTTCTCCTTTGGTTCATTAATTATTTTATGATTTTTAAATAGAATCTTATGCCGTAAAATCTTCTTTTATTATTTTTATTTTCTTCTTTTTAGTCTCAAATAATGTTGCCACAAAGTCAGTCAATTAAGAAAACATTTTTCTATGATGAATAATTTCTCTTTTACTTTCAACAATTCTATTAACATTACTGATGAGACGACTGCACATGATAACTTGATATGAAGGCTGTGAATTTCTTGAGAAATTTGTACAGGTTAGAATATTTATTAATCACAGTAACATGGTTAAGAACTCAGGCAGCAGTATAAATTGCTATAAAAATGCTATCTTGTTGACTTTTTTAAAAATAATCAACTTCATACAAATTCTGAAACATTTCTGTCATTTTAGTGTAAGAGGTGCATCTGTGAGCACAAAAACTGATGGCAATTCAGACTGATTTATTGAAGAAAAAGAATGGGGAAATACTGGGTAGATGGTAAGCATTTTGTCCCACCGTGCATTCACTAAGGGTCTTAATCCTTCTGTTTGATGGTTCCCTAAATTCCAAAAAATTTCACTGCTCCTTAATTCTGCTACACAATGCTTTCCCTAAATTAAAAAAATGTTGCTATCCCTAAATTTTTCTCCATGGTCCTTCTGTTAATTGTAAAAAATATGCCACACCTAAATTCTGCTGCCCAGTGCAGCTGCAACAGCTCTTGTGCTAGCTCTGGATTTATGTAAATCATGCAATATTCCCACTCTCTTTCTTCAGAAGATGTTCTAGTTATTCATGTTTGTAATTTAAACCAATCTGGATGAATCTAATAGTGTTTGGCAATATAACAGACAAGACAAGTTGTTGGCAAGGTATGCATATTAGAAATCTCTTATCTGTCAAATCACAAATTATTAAATTTAAAGTAATATTATTGCATTAGCATCCACAAAGAGTGTGTGTGCAAACTTTTAACTTGATAACTTGTCAAGGAATAGTTTGAAAAATATCAGTCATAATGTTTTGACCATAGTGACAAACAGCAATTTAAACAAAACCTTATAAACCTAGTGTGATATGTAATGTCACCACAATAATTTTGAAACTCTGCTGGCAAGGGATATTCCAGGATGTCACTGGAAGACATGAAAATTCGCCTTCTGTTTAAAGTTATATTACAGCATATTTTAAAAAAATTGAGAAAATAAATCTATGAATACCTTTTTTTAAAAAATCATTCATGTTTTAAAAGAAGGCAGAGTGTTTGTTTTATAATCTACGAAAATTTAAAAACTCTTAATACATTTTAGATGATGAAATGTTAAAATAGCAGATATAAAAAAAGTTTAAAAAATTGAGTAATTTTTTAAAATTCACCAGAAATTAGAAGTTACATTAAAAATTATAATTTTGTTCTGCTCTGCAAACACTAAAAGCGTTCGATTTTTAGTTTGTTTGTTTAATAAATATGTGTACAAAAAAATCATTTCAGCATTAAATTTTAAGAAAATCTAATTTGAATTGTAGAAAAATCTTTTCACCACATTGTATTGTCATCCTCAAAGAGTATATACAAAATTTGAGCTCAATAGCTTATCAAGAAACAGTTCAAAGTGATAAATTTATGCCATAGCAACAAATACCATGAGTGAACTAAACAAAAGCTTATGAAAAGAAGTGGGTGATGTTATTTTAGCGATTTTGATATTCAGCATTGCTGTAATCCTTACTTTTTCAAGTAAATAGAGGAGGGCACTTTTGCATACTTTCTATTTAAAAAATGATCTTTTGGTTCCTTCCTGTTGTTCCTTGATGATTACTTCTATTGATTTCTGCCTTATTGAGCTAATTGGTTAAGACCACTAAATACTGGTAGTTCAGCCTGGTCTCAGACCTAATGAGCAGATTGGTTGGTTTTGGGGGTTTTCTCTATATGTTACATGAATATGAACCAGTTTTACTTAGAAAGTCTTCCATTAAGTCATCCCTCGTGTTAGATAGCTAGCAGTTATGTTACATTAACCTACTGATTTCTTGTCTGCAAGCCTTTTACTAAAAGAAACTTCAGAAACAATAGAGATTAACTGTAAGTACAGGCAGTGGTTAAAAAAGTATTTCTGAGATGCTACTAGTGCGTGTCTATTGGCAAACTTGTCTTTTAAATTATGTGAATGATTTTCCTTACTCATTAAGGAAGAAGCTGCACTATGAGCTGTTTGTATAGCATCTTGGCTTTGACTTTTTGTGTCTGGATTCAATTAAAGATGCAAATATATATATCGTATATTCCTGTGTATAATACCCACTTATAACTTCAAACTACATTTTTCAACTTTTAGTTGTATTTGCCGTATAACATGCACCCTTTTCTTTACGAAGAAACCTGGAAGATGCATATGTGTGTGATGCTCTTGTGTTTTGGAGTCATTCAAAAATTTTTCTCAAGTTTCAGACAATGGTATATTGAGTTGACAAGTAATGAGGGAAATAATGTGTGTAGGGGTGAATGCTTGAGAGAGTAAATAATTCTGCTAAGAGGGTGGGTTGTATTCAATGCAACTGTGCACAAGAATGTTATTCTAGGATTTCAAGAAAAGGGGAACAAACATAATTTGAAGGTAAGAAATGCACTTCCGACATGAATTCATGGAATTCCAATGAATTCACGGAATTAGGAATTAGATGTTTTCTCTTCCTGTCGTCATTTGAAGCTATGATTTTGAAGTGAACACTGAAGGCATTTGATTTAATTAAATCACATTTGCTTTAGTAGAAATACAATTGATGTAGTGTTCCTTTTAGTAATAAATATGGCCCCTGCCAAATGAAAGAAACATAGTGCTGGTTTCAAATGCAGAATCATTCAGTTTGTGAAAGGAAATGAAAATCGTGCTGCAACAAGGATGTTTGGTGTGGGTGAAAGCTTCATACATGAGTGGAAGAAAAATAAAATCGCAGTAATTAATATGCCAAAGAATAAATGAGCTTTGCTTAAAGGAGTAGCAAAATGGCTTATCTTAGAAAGTGTTGCAAACTAGGTCCTAGAAAAGCGCGAGAATGAATTAATTGTAAGAAAAAACAGCGTACGTTTATTTATCTTAAAGTGGACAAAAAAGAATGCTAATGATAGGGAAAAATTTTAAGTAACTTTGAATTGTTGTATTTAAAGGGCATGAAATAATTTAGTTCTATGAGGGGGAAAAAAATTTCACAAAGGTTTCCGAAATATTTCGACAACAAATTGATAATTTTTCAGAAGTGTGTTTTTGACACACGAAGGAAAAAAAATATATATATATATATATTTACTGTCACATATTAGAAATTTGGATGGAACTCCAATTATGTTTGATATGATAGGAAGTAAAACAATTGATGTAAAAGAAACAAAAAAAGGATTCGCATAAAAACAATAGGTCATGAAACATCTGACCTCACCGTAGTGCTTCCGTGCTTCGTAGACGGTATAAAATTAAAACCCATGGTTATTTTTAAAAGACAGACGATGCCGAAATGTAATTTCCTAAATGGTGTTTTCGTTCTTATTCATGAGAAAAGATAGATAGACGAAAATGGTGTAAAATTGTCGATAAGAACTGTTTGGCAGAAGCATCCTATAGCCTTTTATGCGGTCGCAATGATTGCACCGCTCTGGTACCAGCCCTGGTAAGTCTAGTAAATTCTTTTATGCTGCATTATTTTCCCCATATACAGGGTGTATCTGAAATGCTTCAACAAACTTACAGGATCGATAGTACTCATCAAAATGAACAAAAAATGCAACGGAACATAGGGTCGCAAATGACGTTTAAAGGGTGAAAATCGAGAAAATGCATCTGGAGATGGACAAACTGAAACAAGAAATAAACACTCCAGAAAATTATTTATTGCACAGAATAGGTACAACACAGCTCGTGATACCCAGAGAAAAGAAAAATTTTACAACAATTTGTTCAAGGTGTCGACCGTGGACATTATCACTCAGAGTAACCTTTGAATTTCTCCTTCTGAGGACACATGAAATCCCTCATTTGTGAGATGCCAGAAGAAGTAATAGCGCATATTGTGATCGCTGCAGCAGAAATCCAGGAAACTCCCGTAATCTTTGAGCGTGTTCGCCAATCGTTCCTCCGTCAATGTACTTACTCTGTGTGATAATGTCTGCAGTCGACACTTTGAACAATTGTTGTAAATTTTTTTTTTTCTTAGGACATCATGAGCTGTGTTGTACCTAATCTGTGCAATAAATAATTTTCTGGAATGTTTCTTTCTTATCTCAGTTTGTCCATCCCCAGATGCATTTTCTCAATTTTCGCCCTTTAAACGTCATTCGCAACCCCATGTTCCATTGCATTTTTTTGTTCGTCTTGATGAGTACTATCATCCCTCTAAGTTTGTTGAAGCATTTCAGATACATCCTGTATATTAGCCTCATTATAATGGTTTCGACCACGTAAATTATTTAAACTCATAAAAAAATTATGAAGTTCTACAGATATTTTCTGACTTGAGTTTATGAATTATTAATCGCAAGAAGTATGCATGTATTTTTAGATTGTTTAGTAAAAATTCGAACAACATGATCTGATTACTGCCTAAGATACAAGGTCCAAGCTTCAGCCCATTTTTTACAAGACCGAAATTCCTCATGACTCTGTGTTTCTCTCACGTAAAAACTCACGTAAAACTAAGGTAACTTTGAGTTAATTGTGGACTCTGAAAGCATGCTGTAGTTAGCAGTATGTTAGTAGGGCTCCGTGAGCAATAATAGACATTTATTTTATTTGATCTTGGGCAAAACCCAAGTTGTCATTTGCATTACACCTACCCTAGTTCCAGATTGTAATCTGAAAGTATCCTGCTATTTGGCTAAAGAAAAAGTTGCAGGAAGTAATAAGACATAAAAACTTACCTCCAAAACTATTTCTTACGTCCATCATCTTATTTACAGTTTTAAAAATCAGTAATTACGCTAAACTGTTCTGCATCACTTTATGATGCTGGTTTTAGATTGACTGATTGACTAAAGAGTGAAAAGTTCAAACAAATCGTTTTGTAGTCTCCAAATATAAAAGCTGACATGGTAAGTGGGGAGGGAAGAAGAACATGCATAGAGCAAATACAAATGTGGAGAGCTGTGATTCGTGGCTAGATCCATGACTTTTGACCATTCTTATATTCGGAATGGTTGTCAAAATCTTTGAATTCCATGGCTTTTTGATAGATTCAATAAATTGTTAAACTATACAGCAAATTTTTTAATATATATATATATAACTACTAAATTCGCACTATGAAGGATTCCACAGTCAGATTATCATAATGAATATAATCAAGGATGAGATTGCAACAGTTTCCTTTCTCCTTCATTATCTCATTAACCCAACACAGAGATGAGACTCGTAAATGGTGCAGTCCCTATTTTTTCAAGCATGCTTTGACTCTCTCCCGGTACTGATATACTCTATTTGTAAACTAGGATACTAGGTAAAACCAGTACTGTCTACAGAAAATTCTGAAGTAACAACCAATTACCCATTGGTCCTTCTGTATCTTTTAAGATGTCAAGTGATAGACTGACTGCTAGTTATAAAGGTTGCCATCCAGGGGCCTTTGAATTTTTGTTCTGAAAAAATTCGATAGAATAATATGAAAAAGAACATACATTTTGAAAGATTTTACTAGTAAATTGGGGAAAAAAAAAAAAAAAAAAAGATTGTGTTTCTTAAGTGCACCTCCTTGCACCACTCTGGCTGCGCCCATGCCAGTACGACTTTATTGTTGTTCAAAAAACTATTTTGCCATGTACATCGTACCAAAAAAAAAGGGCAGGTCTATATCTCCCGTTCTACTGGGCCGATTGATGAAATTCAAATTGCGTTTCTCATGTTTCGAAAACGCGACTTAGAATATACACTCGTAGACAAAAAAAAAAAAAAACGACGCACCGAGAAGATATAGAGCAAATTCGACACAAATTGATACGCATACAGGTTTCGTCGGAAAATGCAAAATTTTACATTTTCGCTGCCAATGAATGAACGGTTGTCGCTACAGCGCATCTGATCTGCGCAACTGGCAGGATATTTAAGAGGAGAAATACTACTCCAGGTCATAAATTCTTCATGAATTTCATTCCGTGTACTCTAGTAGACAGTAACTATGCTTCGCATACAGGTGCGCGAACGATATGCGCAAATGTCAGAATTTGAAAGAGGTCGTGTAGTTGGGCTCAAAGAAGCCGGTTGTTCATATCGCGAATAGCTCAACATTTGAGCAGTAGCGATGCCATTATTAGACGATGTTGGCAGGAATGGGTGAACCATGGCCGCACGCAGCATCAAGAAGGAAGCGGTAGGCTTAGAGAAACGGCAGAACGTGAAGACCGAGCAATTGTCAGAGCGGCACTCACCACGGCCCCAGATGCATCATTATCATCAATTGTACATGCAACTAGTGCTTCAGTAACCGCAAGGACCATTCATAGACGGTTCACAGAAAAGGGGCTGAAGTCACAGCGCCCCTTGCGTTGACTACCATTGACCTCTGTACAACGTCAAGCCCGTTTGCAGTGGTATCGGGCTCATTCGCACAGGAATATCACTGACTGACTGGAGTAGAATAGTCTTCAATGATGAGTCCCGATGACCAGCGAAGGCAAGTCTGTAGACGCCCGGGACAGCGGTGTGATACAATCCTGACTGTCTTCCGGCAGATAGGCCGACAACCAGAAGTGATGGTCTGGGCTGCCATTTCATTTCATAGTAGTACCCCTTTGGTTGTCATCCGTCGCAACCTTACAGCACAGCGGTACGTCGACGAAGTTCTAAGGCCCGTTGTGTTGCCCTTCATGTCACGCCACCCTGGGCTTGCATTTCAGCAAGATAATGCCCGCCCCCACACTGCACATGTTTCTACTGCTTGCCTTAGTGTTTGCCGAACATTACCTTGGCCAGCAAGGTCGCCGGATCTCTCTCCTATTGAGCACGTTTGGAACATTATAGGCAGGGCCCTCCAACCAGCTTGGGATGTTGACGATCTAACGCGCCAGTTGGACAGAATTTGGCACGGTATCCCTCAAGAGGACATCCGCAACCTCTATCAATCGATGCCAAGCCGAATAACTACTTGCATAAGGGCCAGAGCTGGACAAACGCGTTACTGACTTTTTCACGTTCTGAACCTCTTTCACTTCAATAAATCATCCAATTTTTTTCAAACTGTAATCATTTGTTTTTCTGTACATGTACATCACTTCTACCGATTTTCATCCCATTCGGATAACTCCTTCTTAGTACGCCTTTTTTTCCTTTTTTTTTTCTTTTTTTTTTTCTTTTTTTTTTTTTTTTTTTTTGTCTAAGAGTGTATATTAGATTTATACATAGCATCATTTTAACATAAGTATTTTGACACAAAATCGAATTTTTTGAAACGATGTGCTGATTTTTTTACATAATTCGATTCTATGACTCAAATTATGCCTAAATATTAAATTTTGTAAATTTGGTGCGAAAATTACGGAGAAATTCAAAAATTCGTCATAAAATAATTTAAAAATTTTTTTTCAGTTTTCGCCAAGAATAATATACCTAGCTAACTTCTTAATTTATAGCAACCATTTTTAGTCCAAAGGGGCTTTGTCCCTGAAGAACTATTGTTTTCGTTTTGCGATTTTGCGTTGGAAATATTAAACGTCTGAATCACTTTTCAAACTGTTCCAACCAAATCTTGCAGCGCTGTATTATATTTAAAGAAATTAAATAATGAAGAATCTGCATAAATGTATGTATGTTTCTCCGAATTTGATAAACAACGGTACTTAGAACCAAACAATTTTGAATAACGTACGTTTCCACCCGAATATGCGCATCTGGAAGGCCAAATTTCGAATTTGTTTCGTTATCTATTTCATATTTTGTAAAACTTTAACGAGTTTTTTTGTGAACAAACTCAAACGATTTAAAAGCGAGCAATATCAACATTCTATGGGGGAGGCGAAACCTTTTTATCTAAAGAACGCGGAATTGTGTATCAGAAATTCTAAAGATATACTCATTTTAAAGTTATTTTGCGATATTGCTGTTGAACTGAATTTTATGGTTTAAGTGCGAAGAACATCATATTTAATAAATAAAGGTAACACACAAAACGTTAAAAAAAGCCGCTTTGGACGTATTTTAAAATCCGAAACCTTTCAGATTTTTCTTTTTTTAGTTCAAAAGGGCTTTGTCCCTGAAGGACTATTGTTTTCGTTTTGCGATTTTGCGTTGAATCACCGTAAACGGCTGTATCACTTTTCAGATTGTTGCCATCAAAAGTTGTCGCCTTGTATTATATTTAAAGAAATTAAATAATGAACAATCTGCCTAAATGTATGTATGTTTCTCGCATTGCGATAAAACAACGGTACCTAGAGCCATCCAAATTTGAATAACGTACGTTTGCACCTGAATATGCGCATCTGGAAGCCCAAATTTGGAATTTTTTTTTATTATCTTGTTTCATATTTTATAAAATAAACGCTTACGAAATAAATTTTGTGTTGCTTTATTATCAGGTCGCTACTTCCTGTCAATAAATTTAAAAGAAAAAGATCTTTTTTTTAAAAAGATTGTTATAGATTTGAAAATGTGTTTCCATTCACATAAGAAACTGACTTTTATACCATACCATTTGAACATGCATTTAACCGTAAATCGTTATTCAGTGTAACAAAAAAAAATTTAATAAAATTATTACTAATGATTTATCTTCTCTGTTGAGTTAAGCTTTCAGAAATCCCTTCATTTTTACGGCTTCGGTGTTTCAGGCAGAGCTTAGCGTCATCGATCTATTTTCATCACTGTAATCTGGAGGGGGAAAGTGCTTGCGTTTTGCTTTTTAGACGTCTATGAACTGTGCTGGAAATGTTGAGTTGTGTTTTTTGTCTTGATCAATGAACCAACTAACCAACCAATTTGTTTTTTCGTACATTTCTTCCATTTTTTAAGGGTTTTTGTAAACTAATGAATAAAGGAAGGGTAATTTATCTTAATTAAAAATTATTTTAAATTTCTTACCGATTTTCTTACTTTCTTATTAATTATTAATTATTTTTAATTTTCTTTCTTAAATAAATTTCTTACTACTTCTTTTTCTTCTTTTACTGATTAATTTGAAAAACTGAATGCTTCCCCTTCCTTCAAAGTTGAGTCACTCGTCAGAAGTGAGCTCAATAACGGTTGAGTCATAAAACCGCTAAATAATAGTTTTTATCATTATTATTATTATTTTTACAGTGTACTCTCGATTATTCGAGTACAGATTATCCGGTTTAATCATACGTAGCGGTGTCTATGCAAGCACACTAAATGTATGCTCGATAGTGTGTAAGAAACAGACACGCTGAAATCCGAGCTTACTTTAAAAACCGCTGAATTGCGTCTTTAGGTTTAGTTTCAACGATTACCCCATATAATTCTTCTTCACGTACATAGATGTTTGATCTACATTACACACATCGATAACTTAGAATTTTTTTTTTGTGTCGTCTGTTTTTGTGCACATTCTCTTCTTATTATTTTAAAAATTTATTAAAAATTTTAGAACTAACACATTAATAAAAAAACATGCTACAAGTACTAAGCGTAAAAAAGTTGTTTTTACATTAAAACAGAACTTATATCCAAGGATTAATTATTACGGAGTGCCTAGAGTAAAGAACCCTCTACCTCCACATCATAAAGAACTTATATTAATGGAAAGACTTAAAATTGTTTATCGACAATAAAGCTCGCCAAAGAATATGGATTTGGCGCGCAAATTATTCACTATGTTGTTAAAAAATGTCGAGGCCTTTACAAGAGACTGTAACAGTGCGGCAGGTTATGAAAAACTGGGATTAGAAGGCAATTTAAGGCGTCATCAAGATGGCTTACGAGAGTTAAACAACAATATAGTAATTGAGAGTGCACCATACAAGGGGAACATCTGAGTGGGTGTACTGAAGCTGTTGATAAATTCTTCAAAAGGGATTGGAATTCGATGACAAAATAGCACTTTGAGAAAATTACGCAGTGAAATTCGACAACTATTTAAACGCTGTCAAAAACAAACTATTGATTTTTTTTTGAGAAATAAGCATGTTAAATATCCATAAAAATTGATAGTTTGGATTGTCCGTATTTTTCACTTGTCCGTGACCTGCTTCTCCGGCATCAACCTGAATAAGCTAGAGAACACTATATTTGAATTATGCCGACACACACAAGGATATCCGCTAAAGGTGTGGATGCTTTGATGGAAGTCTTGGAAAAATGAATTATGTTAAATCTACATTACACATGAGAAAAGTGACGAGAATTCCCTTGTGACTAGCCCGTTCGACAAGACTTGAGTACTACTAGTATTCAACGACCTTATTATCCTGAAAAAATCTTACCTTAATCTTAATCTTTTACCTATGCACTTCCTGGCTGCGTAAGGTTTTCAAGATTTTCGTTATGGAACGGAGTGCAAAGGGGAGTTTCACATTTCTAATGACAAGGATTATACGAGTAACATGAAACTGGAACATATGCTTGAGAAGGCAGTTGATGGATTGTGAGAAATGACGAGCGACTGGGAGAATGGAAGCTGGCACAGGTTTGTAAGGATTCAAAAGTTGCCAGAGGCTTCATGTCAGAATCTAAAAATGATTTATACAACCAAGGCCACAAGCATATCTCAGCAGACCCTGAAGACCTTCATTTGGCTTCGATTCAAATTAATTAGTTAAAAATTTTAAGAAAGGTTAATTAACATCAGCCCAGATTTTAAGGAAATCCGCTGCAGCTACAGGAATTCGACTAGCCATTGAGTGATAGCCCACATTAAAAAAGGGCTGTGTTCATTTTGTTCCACTTAATCAGGCTGTGAAATGCGCCCTGTTGTAGAGCATCAAAGATCAGTGTGATTGGAGTATCACGAACTGGAGCCCTATTCTTTAAGCTTACGAGTTTTGTTTTTGTGAGGAACAAGTCCAGGCATCTTACAATCTGGAGACATCAATTTCCATGGCACCATTGCCCTACATAGTTTTTACCAGTGCCGCTAGGAATACAATTGGTAATAAACTTCCATCTAATGAACGGTAATGCTGTTTTAGCGGCCGATTATATTGGGGGCGCAAAGGAATCGAGCTCATATTCTTCGTATTTATATCCGATAGAACACATGTGTGGGATGCGCAAGAGCGCCGACTTGTATAGCTGCAGTCTGCACCTAGCACTCTCCGGAAGTTTTAAAGCGCTATTCATTGTGAAGATACTTTGTTACCGTAGGAACTCTTGGACCATCTGGTACAAAGCATGGAAAATCGCTGTAAAATTGCATTACGGTTGGAAGAGATTACACTATTATTTTTTTTATGTATTTCTAAAAAGATGTACTACTAGTTTTCCCTTATCTCATTTTCTGTGTTCTTATCTAAATTAATTTTTTTGCAGAAATAGGTAATTCTGCATTTCGAAGATTTTTTTTAGGCATGACAAAATAAGCTGCAAAATCAGTCAAGTTATGTGAGGCATGTTACGTAAAGTCAAATTTTATAGCTGTTCCTTTCATTTTTTGCCCAGTGTACATACGAGCACTGATAAAAATCATGATGCAACTCGAATAAGCGAATCATTCAAGCAAGCCTTATCATTTCAAGTGCAGTACATCACGGAAATCATACTGATAACGATATGGTTTGAATTGGATTATTTGATTAAAGCAAAGCACACGATTGTTATCTGCCTAACGGGGGATGCCTTCGCGGAGAGTTTTTAAGAAAAACTAGATCCTATCCACTTTATCCTTGAGGAAAACCACGAAGACACCCATGCAGGCAGCTTCGAACCGTCGTTTGTAAACCTGGAATCGGATCCAGGTCAAACTATCTATATTTAGCGACGTTACCGCTTAGTCGCTGGTGGGCTAACAGTGTGATTTTCATGAAGGTTATTGGAAGTATTACTGTTTATTGTATTTTGGTTAAAAGACATTTTTGGGACAAACTGTCGGTAAATTTAAATAATGATTATATTAGACGGAAATTTTTATATGCAACTTCAAATGTGTTCTTAACTTATCATAATACAGGTAAACAAATATTGTTTCATTTTTACGAGCGAATATAAGAGGCACTGTAGCGACGTTAGCTTCTAATTTTAAGGCTGTTATCGAAAATACATGTTAATGTGTCTAGGTAAAAATGTGTTGGAAATAAGGGTGTGTTTTTGAATACCTAATTCGATGCACCGCCAAAGACATTTACAATGGGTTTTCAAATCACAAAATGTAATCTTGAGTGGAGCCGATAGTCTTATCTCCTTTTCGCTTGAACCATGTGGAAATGGATCATCGCTAGCTTGTATTTATGTTGGGATATTATGTACCATGGGGTAAAAATTTAAGAAAATGTTATTTTTTGACGAATCTATTAACAAAGCTCTGAGTTCGATTATTCATGTGCAAGAAACTTGAACCTAGCGTGTCATGTGTACCCTAAACGTATAAATATAATGCCTGACCACGTATCTCCTTTTGTGGCTCTTTTATGCCCTCCCAGAAATTTATTTTTTCAACGGAATCATTGAATGTAGGTCAAGAAACATACGAAAGATTCACGTACTTCATTTTTGGCAGCATATCAGTACTTAGCTGCAACTCGGTCCGACTTGTATAGCTGCAGTCTGCACCTAGCACTCTCCGGAAGTTTTAAAGCGCTATTCATTGTGAAGATACTTTGTTACCGTAGGAACTCTTGGACCATCTGGTACAAAGCATAGAAAATCGCTGTAAAATTGCATTACGGTTGGAAGAGATTACACTATTATTTTTTTTATGTATTTCTAAAAAGATGTACTACTAGTTTTCCCTTATCTCATTTTCTGTGTTCTTATCTAAATTAATTTTTTTGCAGAAATAGGTAATTCTGCATTTCGAAGATTTTTTTTAGGCATGACAAAATAAGCTGCAAAATCAGTCAAGTTATGTGAGGCATGTTACGTAAAGTCAAATTTTATAGCTGTTCCTTTCATTTTTTGCCCAGTGTACATACGAGCACTGATAAAAATCATGATGCAACTCGAATAAGCGAATCATTCAAGCAAGCCTTATCATTTCAAGTGCAGTACATCACGAAAATCATACTGATAACGATAGGGTTTGAATTGGATTATTTGATTAAAGCAAAGCACACGATTGTTATCTGCCTAACGGGGGATGCCTTCGCGGAGAGTTTTTAAGAAAAACTAGATCCTATCCACTTTATCCTTGAGGAAAACCACGAAGACACCCATGCAGGCAGCTTCGAACCATCGTTTGTAAACCTGGAATCGGATCCAGGTCAAACTATCTATATTTAGCGACGTTACCGCTTAGTCGCTGGTGGGCTAACAGTGTGATTTTCATGAAGGTTATTGGAAGTATTACTGTTTATTGTATTTTGGTTAAAAGACATTTTTGGGACAAACTGTCGGTAAATTTAAATAATGATTATATTAGACGGAAATTTTTATATGCAACTTCAAATGTGTTCTTAACTTATCATAATACAGGTAAACAAATATTGTTTCATTTTTACGAGCGAATATAAGAGGCACTGTAGCGACGTTAGCTTCTAATTTTAAGGCTGTTATCGAAAATACATGTTAATGTGTCTAGGTAAAAATGTGTTGGAAATAAGGGTGTGTTTTTGAATACCTAATTCGATGCACCGCCAAAGACATTTACAACGGGTTTTCAAATCACAAAATGTAATCTTGAGTGGAGCCTATAGTCTTATCTCCTTTTCGCTTGAACCATGTGGAAATGGATCATCGCTAGCTTGTATTTATGTTGGGATATTATGTACCATGGGGTAAAAATTTAAGAAAATGTTATTCTTTGACGAATCTATTAACAAAGTTCTGAGTTCGATTATTCATGTGCAAGAAACTTGAACCTAGCGTGTCATGTGTACCCTAAACGTATAAATATAATGCCTGACCACGTATCTCGTTTTGTGGCTCTTTTATGCCCTCCCAGAAATTTATTTTTTCAACGGAATCATTGAATGTAGGTCAAGAAACATACGAAAGATTCACGTACTTCATTTTTGGCAGCATATCAGTACTTAGCTGCAACTCGGGATAAATTAGTGAAGCAAATTTTAAAAAAAAGTTTTTTTTAATTTTCTAAAATACTATAGAACTCTTAGTGACTGTATGGATAAGACCGCTAAATGCTATTTGCTTTACTATTGTCCCTGTGAACGAACTCTTTGCGTGAGTTTTTCATAGTTTTTTTATGTGTAACTAACATATATAGGATAGTTTCCATCAGATAGTATAAAAGTAGATGGTTGTTGTATTGTTTCCCGTAATTAGTGTACCATTTAAGCAGTGTAAATTCCTTACAAAATATTTTTAAAAAATTCGCAAAATCCATGCCTGTCTGAATAAGAGTTGTTTGGACGTCTCGAGAGTAGCAACATTATAACTTGCAGATGGTCTTAATAGTTTACTATTATGTGTATAGACTATGGATTGGTAGGGAAGTCGACTTCTAATTTCAATAAAGATTAATTTTTTTTCTTCGGAAAATGTATATTTATCAGAGCAAAACTACATCAATATATTTTTTAATCATCCCTTTAGGCATAAAACTGCAATTTAAATTTTGTCAATCGGCAACTAGGAAGAAAGACACAGATAGGACTTGACCCTGTTTCTTCTTAAGTGTATATCGTTTCCTGAAAATCATAAGATGTTCAACATGCATATTAACACTGATTACGGCAAATCACAGTACAATTATTGTTCTCTATCCCTTTGCGAGGGAATTTTAAGGAGGAACTTCTTGATTTACGTTATACGATAGTAAAGTTACAAAAACCTCATGCAGCCAGCATATTCAACCATCACGATTATAAGTCCAGGTGAATTACCCATGTTTTACCGCCTTAAACTCTTCGTCAATATTCGGTCTGAAAACAAAGTTTATTTAGAGTCATAAAATTACTTGCTATGAATCTGTAGTTGAACTTCTTGAATGGTCACAATATGTTGAGATTATTAAGACATTATTTGAATTGTACTTTTAAGGTTAATATGACATTGTCTGCTGTTTCATTTGTATTGTTAAGAAATTTGTGTAATGTAACATGAACGGCCTCAAGAAAAGCCAAGCTTTGCCGTCAAAATAAGATTGCAGGCAGAAGTCTATTTAACATTGAGGTAAATAGCTATCTCCCTAAATTGGCAGTATAATACCAAGCTAGTGCTGATTTTTAGCGATTAGTTTTTGTGGCAAAATTCGGTGAGATATCAAATTTGGCGACCATTTGGTGACATATTATAATCCTAACCTTATATGTTACACCCTTATATGTTACTTATAAGGTATATGCCTTCCAGGAATCTTGATTTGAATCAAGCATTTTGAAAATATTGCAAAGTTTCTTCAGAAATTGAAGGAAACCAATATAAAGTCCTGCCAATGTAAATTTGAGACGGCTCGAAAATGTCCATCGGCCGAAAAGTTTCCTTTAGCTTTGAAACAACTATAGGAAATTTTTGAAGGATTTTTTTTCATTGCAAGACCTCTTCACAAATTGACTGAGAGCAAGCAAAATTTCTTGTGGACAAAAGGACGCATTTAACAAGCTCAAGGAGGCTGTAAGGTCTGCGAGAATCCTGACGTACACTCAGCTCGACAAATCATTTATTCTTGATACATATGTTGGTGCTGTTTTGTTCCAAGAAATAAACGGTCAAGACGCGTCGTGGCTTACTGGAGCAAAGGTCTATCTAAACTGGAGAGGAATTGGTGTGTACCAGAAAAGAATTGTTGGTCATAGGTAAAGCTGTAGAACATTTCCACCATTACCTCT
>KK115938.1:349780-372309 GCA_000611955.2 Stegodyphus mimosarum | reverse complement strand
TGATGCGTTGGTGGCCAGGCTGTTAAATTCTAAGAATCCTGAAGGCCATATATCGAGATGGCTACAGAAACTCCAGTAGTATGATATCACTATCTATCATCGGAAAAGCCGACACGACACCCTGTCTAGAAGTCACTGCCCCGATAGCTGCCGATATTGTTGCAGCGTCCAAGCGAAATACGAGCTGCGTAATCCGGTCGTACATCAGATTACATCTTCAACATCGACTGACCCAGGCCCACAGAGTAATGATATTGTCAGAAAAGAACAGTCGAAAGACTGTGACATCAAACCCATAATTGACTTGGTGGAGTCTTCGAATAGGAAACCTGCCTGCCAAGATATTGCGATCTGCGACAAAACATTATTGGGCTGTCTGGGAATCACTCCATATTCGAAACGGCTCTTGTGTAAGAAGTTCGATCGTACGATGGAAAGACATACCGATGGCAGCTGATACTTCCAAGCTCGCGAATACTACGTAGCAGTCCAACAAGAGGGCACTTCAGACAAATGAAGACTTCGATTAGAGTTCGACAGCCCTTCTACCGGCGTTACGCAAAAGCTCGCGTGTAAAATTGGTGCGAATCTTGCTATGCCTGGGCGGGTCAAAGAGTGAAAAAAGGCAGCTGATGGAAACTTCAACATTACAATATTGGAGCGCCTTTTTAACGCATCGCCGTCGATATTGTGGGACCTCCGCCACGATCTTCTAACGACAACAAATGCATCCTTGTTGTCACTGATTACTTTACAAAATGGCCTGAAGCGGATCCTATCCCTCATCAAGAGGCTGTCACCGTAGCAGAGGTTATGATACAGCATTGGATTTCCAGTGCCTTATCAATTACATTCCGATCAAAGAAGGAATTTTATCTTGGATGTAATTAAAGAAGTTTGCAAAATACTTGTCATAGACAAAACTCAACCGACACTTTTACATCCACAATCAGGTGGCACGGTGGAGAGGTTTAATCGAACCATCCTTAATAACCTCTGGCTGATTATTTCCAGACACTAACAGACCATAAGTTATGTCTGTTTTTATTGGCTTATCACAGTGCTGTTTACGAAACTACTGGCTATTCCCCATCCCAGATGCTCTTCGGTCGGGACCTTCGTCTGCCCTGTGATGTCTTGTTTGGTCGCCCTTCGGATGCGCCTTCTTCACCTGAAGAGTACATCTAAGATCTTCAGGCACGGTTTGAAGTGATGCACAATTTTGCACGAGACCGAGTCAACTTGGTGATATAGAAGATGAAGACCCGATTTGACAAGAGAGCTGCAGGAGATAGATTCAACGAAGGTGACAAGGTGTGGTTATGGAATCAGTTTGCACGGAAAGGAGTTTCTTCTAAACTACTGTGACCTTAGGACGGTCCTTACACAGACCTAAACAGGCTGAACGATGTCGTAGTTCGGATCCATAAGTCATCAAACTCTAAGCCTAAAGCCGTTCATTACGTCAGGCTAGCCTCTTATAATGGCCATAGTGCATAGTCCCAATAGTGTTTCTAATGTAAGTAGTATGTTAAGACCATAATCATATTTGTATATAAATTTTTTAATTAATGTAATTATTTATTAGTTTGGCATTTGATTTTTTGTATGTTATTGATTGAAATTATTGTTTTACTTGTGCATTGATTTGCTTTAGTTGTAAGTATAACTTCCTGTCTAGGGATTGTACTGCCGGGACATGCAGTCCTTGTGAAGAGGGCATTGTTAGGAATTTTCTATAATATAACATGAACTGCCTTAAAAAAAGGGAAACTTGTCGGAAAAAATAAGATTACAGGGGCAAGTCACATATGCCTTCCAGTAATGTCGAGAAATGGAAGGTACTGAAAAATTCTCGGCGGCCAGGAGAAAACTATATTAAGACCGGGGAGATCATCAGTAGTTGTTGTTTAGTTCAGCGTGAGTTCGGAGTATTGAGATATCTCCGTGTTAGTTTCGCTCTTTAGATGCGTGTTGTATTGTGTTGTATTTAACGTTCTTAGTAATCTGAAGTGTAACTACTGATTGCGTTGAAAAGAGCTGTACGAGTACCTTTGTGGAACGTTCCAGAACCGTAAAGTGTTCCGTTTGTGAAAAAAATTTTTATCAAGCTGTCACCGATTCTGTGTGCATTCAATCCATTACGAACCTCTAGGCACGTAACAGTATTATTAGTTTTCTGATTTTTTTTAATTGCTGAAGAAAGCCTTTGCTTTCTTTCACTCCGTTTTCTTCTAGTACAGCTTTTCTCAAACTGTATTCCTCGAAGCCTGCCCTCGTGGCACTTCTCGATTTCCCGGAGGGGGTGGCCAAAAATAAAACTTATTTTAATTGCATATGCTATATTATAGTTTAAAATTTCGGATTTTAGAAATTACACATGACACTTGTCTATCAGTTTTCCTCCCAAGACCGAGATGTCATGAAATATATTATCGGTTATCCTATCTGTGGACTTCCGACATATGTTTATTCCCCTGGGCATCTGGGTTTATTCCCCTTAGAAACAAAAAGGGGGATTTAAAGCACTATTGTTGTGGTGCTTCTCACCATCGTTTCTTTGCACATCTAGCTCCATTGGATTCATTACCATGGAAAACGGAATATAGTGAACTCTACAATTATGCTTTAAAAATTATAATTTAGTTGGCTTCTACGTATTTGTGCGTAAAGAGTTTTCATCTCATACTCAATAAAAACAAATCGACTTTATGTATGTGCCACATTATTTAGTACTGAAATCGACTTTATGTATGTGCCGATCTCAGATTTAAGCTTATTAGCGTACATCCAAATATAAAACAGCTGTGCAAGAGTTGGCATATGCACCCATCTCACAGATCTGAGTACCAACTTTTATTTAACTTTTACTTAATAAGGTAAATATTATCCAAACTCGTAATAGCCTTGAATTATTAAAAAAAAGATTACGAATTTTCTTCAACTAACTTAATTATTTAATACCGATATCAAACTAAATAAATTTTAATTAATTTCATGTTAAATAAATATATATATATATATACTGGTTGTGAGATATGCTAAAAAAATTGCTTTCTGGAGGAATTAAAATAAAGTGGTGCGCAGAACATCCTGCTTAATAAAAGAGGTCTCCACTTCAGAAAGGTTTGAGAAACGCTGTTCTAATGTGTTCTGTGTTGATAAGAACTTGCCTGCAGTGCACTAAATACTTGGCGACATCGTGATGGCGTTCTTTTTCAGTCTCTTATCTGATGTCCTCTGGATATCTGTTTATTCCTCGCGACATTTTAATGATGGTTGTGGCTGTTGCAGGTGAAATCTTCCAACAAAGTACTATTCTTTTCTGTTTTACGAGCATACTGCAGAAATGTTCAAATGTTTAATGATCGGTAGAAAGATAGGAGTAGTTACAAACATTAAAAGATTTAAATTATAAATAGTTTATTAAAGTCTCGTCCTTTTCTCCTACATTTCGAGGGAGAAAGTATTTTCTGAATGAATGTTGATGCAAGTTTATTTTGATTATTTTTGTATTTGACATTAGCTCTGATACATATAAAATATGTTTGGAGAATATGCAAGATGCAATATATTCGTTCAAAAGCTGTGTTAAAACTAAGAAGCAGTATTTTGGAGACGGGGGAAAAGCAGATGGCATGAGAGCTCGTTATTTAGGGTAGACGTTTTTCTGTCAACGATAATACATGCGATAACTCAGTTTTCCCCTTCATCGCTTTCTCACCTTTTTCTTGACTCACTTCACCCCCGCTACGAGAACTTCAAAATTCGTTTCTGTGTCACTATAAAAACATTGGAATAGTTTAGACGACAGAGCTGTTTTAGTGTTTGAGCCAGCAGCAGAGCGATAACATGCTCTATCAAAACCGTCCGAAGTGTATATGGAAATCTCTGTGCGAAGTTTTTGAACGCAGATGTTCTTTTGCAGATTTTGAGTATGCTTTTATGTTTAGAACGTTATTTTGCTTGCTAAATGCTCATCTTTTTGCTGTGCCTTTTGTGTTAAATGAATGACAAATATTTCTACCTGTATTTCTAAATGTAAGATTTCATGTTAAAATATAAAAATTATAAAAAAGCATTATCAAGGATATAGTAATGGTAGGAAGATTCTGCATCTCATTTGAATCATTCTCAGCTTGATGGAGACAGCTTTCTGTGATCGTGAAAGCATTTCTGAATTTTATCTTTTTTCGAAGCTGCTATCTCCAGAACTATTTGCACAGTGTTAGCGCCTCTGTTTCGAAGAACAGCTGAAGCACAAAGATATTTACTTTCAGATTTTATTGTTTTCCCTCCTATTTTTAGTACTTATTAATCTTTCATCCGGTGTGTTTAAAATCGTTCTGCACAAAAACAGGAGTTTCATTGCAATGAAAATGAATTTCCTTCGGATACTTGTCATATTACTGTCATATTGTGTCTGTGAATATAATCGAAATGTGGCTAAGCAATGGCGATTGATGAACGAGCTTCGTTATGACTGCGCATTGTGATTAGTTGCATTAATTCTTGCAGTGAATTATTGATTGTGATCGATGATTTCTAGAATAAACGGATTCTCCGAAGCAGTAATGGATCAGCTGCTTCCAGCCCTCATGTACATCCGGAACTTCAGGGTTAGTATTAATTTATATATTCTGTGTACTTTAGAATTCAGTAAACATTCATTTTAACCTATTGCTAAGATATCATTTAAATATAGTATAGTCCAGAAAGTAAATCAGAACATTTTTTAATCTAAATTCTAATGTGCTTTATTCTATAAGTTTTATTAGTATTGCAGTTATATATGAGCTTTTAGTAAATATGGACTTCTTTTGCATATAATTCTGAATTTTTAAGAAAATTGAGTAATAAATCATTTTTATTGCATAATAAATTGAGTAATAAAAACTAGAATGTTCTTATCTTTTACGCCAAAAATAGGCTCATTATTTTTGAATTTTTTAAAACTTTTTTAACTAAAATAAAAATATCCCCGCATTTCACAATAAAATTATCGCTAATTACCATAACAAAGGCCTTTTTGTTACAGCTTGTATTGCTTGAATATGACGAAGATTTAGACATGTGAGAAAAAATTTATTCAATCCATAAGTACTAGACTCTAGCAAATGAATTTTATTAACTTCTTTAAACACACACACCTTTCCCTCCCTCCCTCTTTCCCCTACAAAAAAAGAGTAATGCTCTAGTATTTACTTTTGAAACATTCAGAAATAAAAAATTAAGTTTTCGTGACCCTTACACGATATAGATTTCAGTACTGATAAGGAATTTTTAAATATGGCAATCGGACTGTATTGAGTTTGAAAGCTTGATCTACTATAAATAGCGTAGTTATAAATTTTTAAACTTCTTATGAAAAGGTTGTAAACGAACTGTGAAGATCACATTATTTTATGTACGAATTTTTAGATTGTATAGGATTTCTTTAGGTGTTTTATCGTATGTATATATTGTTATATCTCTGTATATTAAAAAAAGTTCTTTTTTCCGAAGTCGCATAATAACCGTTATTAGTAAAGTATATGATTTTAGTCCGCCTATGTAACGCAAATACAAGTTTAGAAAGCTTAGCAATTCCATCAGAAAGCTTTCCGCGAAATCATCTCATTTATGCTGGCATAGTTTTTCGTAATTTTTCGGTTTTTTCAACAAGCGAAAAAACCCTACCCCCCATTTCCTACAAACTCTGAATTAATTCTGATCACAAACTATAGCCTAAAAGAATTTTGTTCATCTTTGTGCATAGCTTCGTATAGTTCAGCACGCTATCGAATATGTATAGTATTTAATAATAATATATTATTCAGTGGAACTAACTATTGAAAGATCAGTTTTTTGACTTTTCAGAGGTCTGCTGTGCTTATGTGAAACTCTCTTTTCTTGCTGCATGTATATTTGAAAAATACGATAGCTGCTTTAAAAAAAAGTAATTGACGACCTCAAAATTAACATTCTATATTTGGTGCTCTTCCCCTAGATTAATCTGTTCTCCCAAATTCGATATCTTTCTACGTTATATAACGCTACTTGAAAAGGGCAACTAAAACTAAATTTGACCAGTCACAGATTAGCTGTACCTGTACATCAGATTTAGTATAAATATTCATGTCACGATAACTAGGTCATTATTCGCCCTATCATTAACCTGTGTAAATTGTGTATAAGAAATTATCGTAATTGTTATGATTAAAGAGTATATTGTCTTACGAGGAATTATTCTAGAGTGCCTGGAAATTTGGAAATAAAGATAATTGGCTGAACTTAGTTTGATATCAACTTCTTCCTCTCGCCTTGCCACTCTACCATCATGACTGCGCAGTAAAAATTATTATGTGTATGTGTGTGTGCGTGTGCGTGTGTGTAATAATTTGGGAAAGCATCGAAGAGAAAAACAGCGTGCAGTCGTCGTAACCGAGGATTTTTGATGCGAAGTTAACACCGGTACTTTTAACAGCTTTCAGTAGTCGAGTGGAAAGATCGAAGAAGATGTTGACACGATCCAAGTTCAGCTAATTACCATTTTTATTTTTAGACACATTAGAAATCATTCTTCATAGACAGTATACATTTTGATCATAAACAATTATAATAATTTCTCATATACACATATTAACGGGGGCGACATCATTTTAGACTGGGAAGCAAAGCGAGGAGATATTAGCAAGCTGGCATAGACTTTGACTGTTTATTATTACCGGGCTACTGCAGATGCAGTGTTGCCGGTTCATGAAATAAAGCACGAAGGCACATGACGCAGTGAACTCTGGACGTGGAGATATCCCGGATGAGAAATTGGAGGAAAGGAAAAAAGAAAAGAGGGGCCTAAAAGGACCAAGGGAAAACGTTGATAAAATCTCAGAGGTTGATGACTGTTGAGAAAACCTTTGAAGGATAAAAGAGCATTCAAGATAAAGTACAACAATTAGTACAATATACAGATACAAACAGTAAATATAATACAGTGATACAACAAAAAAAATACAACCAAAGTCAATGAAAATACAAAAAATACTTAATAGTACAAAATACAACCATAGTTGAAATCAGAAAAAGTGAAAGTAAAGACAACCACCGACCGAGGAGCAAGAAAACAAAGTACTGATCGACTCACAGATTGGTGTAAGCAGCAAGTTGTCTGATGTGTCGATCTTCATAAAGTATTTCATAGTTGAAAATTTGAGAATAATTTACATAATCACATTGGACTGCTTTTGAGAAGAATTTTTCATTAGTCCTTTTTAAGTTGTCCGTGATGGTTTCAAGTTTCAAGTCCCTGTGCAAAAGTTTGTTTCTGATGAGATAATCAACGTCGGTAACAATACGTAAAAATTTATTTTACACTATCTGCAGCTAATGGAGTTGATTCTTGGTGGCAGTATTCCATGCTGGAGCAGCATAGCAAAGAATTGGACGGATACACGTGAGGTAAATATGCCTTTTAGTGCGTAAGCTAAGATTAGAAAATTTTCCCATGACGGGAATTAATCTGTACATAATACCAAATAGCTTTGCTCTTGACGCTTTAAATAAAAAGCGTTTTTATACCAGAGTAGGTGCGATTCTAGAGACAAGCTATGATTGGTTAGTATTAGTTTTGGCTTGCACTTTTCAAGCAGCGTTACGTAACATAGAAAAATCTCGAATTCGGGAGAACAGGTGAGTTTAGAGGGAAATCACCAAATTTAGAATGTTAATTTTGAGATCGCTAATTTGTTTTTAAAGCAGCTATCGTATTTTCTTATATCTTGCGTATATGTGCGTGTAATAATATAGAAGAGAAGATTCAGTTATACAGTCATGGCCGATTTAATGCATTTTATTTTATTCCTGAAAAGCACAATCTTAAAACGAACTACATATCGAATAGGGCCCAACTAGCGCCCGCGTCTTGATCATGTATTTGTTTGTTCTATGTCTTATGACAATACGATTGATGAAAGAGGTGCGACATGTTGGCAGGACAGCAAACAAGATCTGTAATGCGACGTGTCCAAGATGAAATTTGAGTTCAAATTGAAAAATCGTGATTCCCAAATGAGTTTATCGAGCCTACTTTATCTTGGTTTGATCTTTATCTTGATTGGTTAATATGTAAACTTTTAAAATTATCATTGACTGAACTCTTACGTAAGTTATCTGCGTCGTCATCTTTATGTAAGAATTATATAACTTTGGAAATGATGCAGTTTAGAGAGATTTAGTATAAGCAGATACTGTTTTTTTATGATACAGAGAGAAAATGGCCAAATTAAAATAATGAGTTAAGGAGTGTTGCAAATTAAAATTAGAATTTTGCTTTCCATATTTTTTATCTTATATATATATAGAATGCAATAAAAATTGTGACGAATTTATTGACGAAGAACATGATGACAGAGTTCGTGCATAAAGAAGTGGAAGCATTCATGGCCTGAATGTATTCTTGACAAACATTCTTGAATATAAAAACACGATTCAGCTGGCGTAAAATTGCGAATCCGTTCTATAATGATAACGTTTGTACTTTTCATATTTTCGCAATACATTCGAAATAAGAAAGAGAAGCTACAGGGTACGTGCTAACAGGAAAGAGAAACTTAGAAGATATGCATAGATTATATTATGAACGTTAGTAGAGTTATTATTTCGTTTTATGTCTGTTGGTTAATTAAGGTGGTTTGTAAACTTAACATTTTGCACAATGTAAATACATCATCAAGAACGTATATAAGAATCATATGACATAGATTAATTATGAAATGACGCAGTTCAGGGAGATATATTCTAAGCATTTAATACAGAAAGGGTAATAACTAGATTAAAAATGACCCTGATTTAAAGTTAGAATTTTTATTTTCATGTTCCTTATCTTACATATGTATAGATAGCATGTGTTCATTTTTTCTTGGTAAATATTTTTTATATCAATACTCTATCTTTTGTTCTATTTCGAATTTGATTTATTGTGTTTTTTAGATTATAGTTGTTATTTTTTTCTAACTACGGTAAACTAGATTTCCATAGCGAAATTAGAGTTTTTTCCCCTGGTAAAAAATTTCATTTCGACTTGTAGTAATGGTTCCTCCCCCCCCCCGGAAAAAGGTTCATTTCGACTTTTAGTAATGGTAACTTCGTAGAACATGCAGTAATGGAAAGGTAGGGAATAACATGAAAGGGAAGTATTAGTATTACGGCCCCTAGTATCATAGTTTTCCATTCAGCAGGTATCACAATCTAGTTTTGGTCCACCACTAGCCAAGTAGATGACACTACTGAATACTTCATCCCGTATTTGGCTCGAGGGAAGACGATACTTGCAATTACATCAGTCCCTAAACAGCAATGACTTCTATTGATACTCCATTTCACTGCGTCGACCAAAGAGGTTTCAAATACAGTGATAAAACAGCAGTTCGAAACATTCGCAAAAACAAAGTAAAATTCGACAAATATTTAAACATTTTCAAAAGCAAAGTAAGATTACTGACTTTTTTCAGAAGTAAACTCATATAACAGGCACAAAAATTGATAGTTTGGATTATCCGTGTTTTTCTGTTACGCGTGGCTTCCTCGGCATCAGCTCGGATAATCGAGAGGGCACTGTTATTTTTAAAAATATTTCATTCAGTAACAGAAGTACTTCTGTGGTTTCATCGTTCTTTTATATTTATTTCCCAAATATGATTCGTATAAATCAATTTGTGTGCTAGATTCTATTAAAAAAAATAATAATTCGTGAAAGAAATTAAAAGTAGAGGTCAAAATTTTGACGTCGTCACTTTTAGAGTAAGTAAAAATTTGAATTTAAATTATACGAGTCAGTTCTTTTTATGGTTATTTTAGAGACAGTCGAGTGCGATTCCTGGGAATTGCTGTGATTGATGCACCAATAAGAAATCTTGTTATTTCTGGAACCCGATATACTTTGCTATGTGAGATGTTTCAGCTGTATGATGCATTGCTGTCTTGGACTCGCCTTAAAGAAATATGCCATCATTCATCAAATCCATCACTTCTCTCTCCGTGCATCTGTTGTTCTTTTGTTATTCATTTAGCGCGTATTAACTGTAGTGTCTTGCAGTTTTTTTCTAATTTTTAATTTTTAAGAAAATGACTCACTTCTTTAAGAAAAAAATGAGAAAGCTGTGCTTTTTATTTATCAATTTATTTTTATCTTTTCTCTTTCTTTCTATTTTAATTTGTTAAAACATTATTCCCTTTTTATCTACGTGAAGTGTGTAATGCAAATTCGTTGGATTGGGAAGTATGTGAGACAGATTTACTTAATTAAGCTGGCCATTGTTTAGAATCGGAAACGTTGCTTCGTATGGAATGAGCATCAAGACACCCGACAACCATTGACAATCGTATCGAATCCCATCCGCCATGTATGGAACATGTTTGAGAAATATTTACATTCTTTCCATGACTCTTCTGGGAACCTTTGTCAGCTAAGACTACGTCTGTTCGTGAATAAGCCGCAAACCGTCATATATAATTCTTGACACAAGGCGATGTTGTGAGATGTGAGTTTCCAGCAGTGATCATCATATTCCGCTCTATCAAATCATTGTTTGCTGTTAAAACCCTCTTTTTTGTTTACTACTATTATATTTTTATTGATTGATACCTGTCTTCGAAACAATAATCTTTTCTTATATTCATTTGTGAACGGTTCCAATGAATCCGATGAAATACTTTTATTTGCTTTTTTTCGTAGCTTTTGAATACGAGTGTATTTACGAAAAGTTTCAATTTATATGAAAAGTTTAATCAAAATAATGTAGTACAAGAGCGAATTTTAACTTCGTGATATAAACAAGCATTCTAGGAAGAATAACTCTTCGAAGTTAAAAAAAGAATATATATCAGTATCACATTCATCAAACATTAATGTGAACCTGGAAGAAAATGAGAAAAAATTTGGAAACTTAACTTACGCAAGAGAAAAATTTCTCCTCAACCTCACATAAGGCTCACGGCACCTTCATGTGAGGTTGAGGCATTATTTAAAAATAAAAAAAATTTACTATCCGCAAATTGGTTCATCTAAATGAAATTAAATATTCGAGTGAAGTAAAGTAACTTTTTAATAGTATTCGATTTTTGACGGAACTGGTTTTAAAAACTGTTGTTTCGCTTTACTGAATATGTGTTCAATAAATATATATGTCTTGATTTTTTATTGATAAAAATTATTTTTTGATTTTTAACGCGTTCATTGATTAATGCGGAAAAGAGTTATTAAAGTTACATTCACAGTTTTTCTTTAATTATTGTATTTCACGTTATTTTCTTAGCAGTTCGTTAATTATTGACCATGTTGTTTCGAATCGTGATTCTGGACAATACAGCTACTTATGCTGTTTCAGAGCATTAATTTATTAAGAATAATTTTACTATTCGATCAGATTTAAGATTCGGAGATTCGAAGAAAAGTTTATCTTGAATTTTACAGATTCATTTAGATCAGTCTAATGAATTTTGAAGCGTGTATGCTTTAATATCGATTTAAATAACGTAAATGAACTAAAAGCAGGTTTTTTTTTTTTAATGGTCAGTTTAATATTACCATCACTATCTGTTTGTATAAGTTTCTTCAAACGTTTTACGGAACTTGCGATTGTCCTGTTAAGATCATCGGCTTTATTTTTTAAGTACACTTATTGTACGTCAGCAATTATCTTTTTTCCCCTTCCTTTTTTTAATTGAAGAATAAATTTCTTTTAGTGCATTCGACAACAGGTAAAACGCATCATAATTTATGTTTAATGCATACGAAAACAATCGCAGTCTCTATTTGTGGGAAGATTTTTTTTTCCTTGAATATTTTCCTATCTCGTTTTTTTTCTTGCATCGTTGTTAATGGAATTTCCTTCTAAAGATCTCCTAGCACATCATTTAATGACTATCATATGCTTTTCAGATTGGTTCAATGTAAAGAGCGACTTTTCTTTATACTATGTAATTTAGACGTTAGCATTGTTTTAAATGTAACAGTCTGGTATAATATTAAGTATTTTCATATAATTATTATTTTAATTGATTTTAAAATTTATGTTTGAGAATGAGGCATTTCCATTAGACAGAACAGGTGCTTAATTCGCGTACAATGAATGCAGTCTTATCTCACTTTCTTTATGAAAGACTATATCTTTATATCCTGAACTTCTGCTACATCCTGTCATCACGTCTGTCTAATCCAACTTAGTGATCTTTGTACCTAAGAATTCTCTTTCTTTGTAAAACTGAGATGTTAATCCAGGAATTTCTAAGCTCTGTTGCAGAGATCCGCCTTCCTTCAATGCCTGACGTAACATCCTAGAAACACCTTTTTGTTTTGACGGCATTCAAGCCGAAACTAAACGACTCGGAATGATGGGCGTCTCCTCTAGTCAATAGACGTATTTATGGGTCGATTTTATAATGAACAGGAAGTATCAGTTCGAATGGGTGCCATTGTTTAATCCCGAAGTGACCATGACGCGTCGATTCATACCATCCCAGCGATCTGCTTCATGTTTTACGCATTTGAAGTGATGTTTGATAGTGTATTATTGCGTAAAAGTTAGATCCAAGAACGTTTAAATCCATTATTCGGTCTTACACCATAGCGGAAGTCATAACCAGTGTTTCATTTATTTTAAAATAGACTATAAGGAAGTAGCAATGTCATTAATGAACGTGGCAGTGTATTTCATTTTTAACTGTTGAAACGAGTCGAAAGTTTATTGCAATTCACAATTTAATAACTTATTCCGCATAATATCTGTGCTCCAAAGGAGGTTTTACTTACACTCGGCTTACGTAACGCCGTATGCATTAAAAAAATTCTAAACTTCAGCTTTTAGAATCAATATATTTTCTCGTGTGTTGGCAATCCTAGAATACTAATATCAGAATTAAACTATTGATACAGAAAAATGTAAATACTAGAGGGTATACGTTACACTCCCACCTTTTGATTTTACAGCTTATCAAACCAAAAATACAGTTACACATACATCAAATTTAAAGTTATAGAGAAATCATAAATTTACAATTTAGAAAGTTACTAAGGAGTTTTTAAATACGTAAATATAAGTTCTGAGGCAATTTTTGTCCAAAATAAAAGTTTTTTGAAAGTCTTAAGTATTTCTAAATTTTGCTGGCAGGCAAAAGAATCTGACTGCCATCAGAATAAAACCATCGAGTTCTGCCGTTCTCGGTGGTTTTATTCTGATGGCAATCATCTTGAATAACTCTACGCTTGAAGTTTCACTAGATCTCATATCTGGAGAATAGGAGCCAATTCCCAAAGCATAAATATTTTGTCCGTCCTTGTAATCTCACACTTTGAAGTCTTTAAACGCACAACACGGATGTTCCCATCTTTTTCTCGTATATATTTCAACAACTTAGGCGAGAGACTTCTCTATGAATCGCTTTCTGTGAGGACATCACCACCTACTTATAAATTATAGTAATTGCCACTTTTCTCCAAAGGTTGACTTAAAGTACCCGAATACTCAGATCGGAATCTCTTTCTTATATATTCTCTCAGGATATGTTGATATCTTCATCATTTGTTAACATCGATCGTATCAAAATGATCATGGTCGGGAAATCTCACAATCGGATAATTCTCTAAAAACATTGCAGTGGTTAACGGAATAAAATCACCTACGTCCTTAGACCAGTAAATCGATGGTCTTGAATTTATCACTGAAATGAACAGCAGTCGTAAAGGTTGCCATTCATTTCCTTATGATAGATAGAGGTTTAGTCATTTGGATCATACGTTCCCCAAATCCACCTCACCAGAGAACAGGAGGGAGGAATTTCCATTCAATCCTAAAGATGTTTGAAATTTCTGATTCAATGCTTTTCCAATCCAAGCTTTGAAATATGTTTTCCAGCCGTATAAATTTCTTGCTGTTATTATTATACATATTATGTAATCATAAATATCTTTTAAATCACTAACAGATTCAACAGAAAATCCAGAAAATGCATCTCTGTGAAAATTTAGGTAAGTAAAATTATTCTTATACGTTGCTGAGAACAAAATCAATTTTCTGCAGGTTCTTTTGAATCAGGTTCTGTGCATTTTCAACAGTTGAGGGAACAGCAAGATATAATCGTTGCAAGCTACTACAAAGCAAGATATGTAATTGTTGTACAGGATGGATCTGTTCACCTCCAATTGTTTTCACCTTTGCATGTTTAACACTATGATCTTGACTCTGAAGCAGCTCAATAACTCTACCCAATGACCATTCCAATCTAAGTATTCAAATAAAGCAGGCAACCCACCTTAGTAATCAAATAAAATAGACAACAGGCAATCTACAAGTAATCAGTAAAACCGGCAGTAGGCAATTCACATAGGTAACTAAATGAAATAGGCAGCAGGCTATCCACTTAAAAAAATCAAATAAAATAGGCTTTCTAAGTTCCCTTTTAATAAAGATTTATCGACGTATAGTTCAAAATGGAACTATTAATTGGGGTAACTTGATTATTGAATACCTTCTCTGCTTTCGCCAAAACCATTTTTTTATATACTTTACAATGTTTGCTTTTGAATTATATTCGTCATCTCCTTTAATTTCACTTAAAATCTCGTTATCTATTCCTTTAAGCCGTGGAAATTGACCTTCCAAAGCAGCCCATTTTATTTCTATGATTTCAACATCGGGCGTCTATTTGCGTAATTCTTCAATTAAAGCATTAAAATTTCTGCTAAATGATGTCCTAATAGGTCTACGTTTTCTTGCTAATTCATTCATCGTTTTATGATCACTTAATTATTTTCAATTTAAATTACAAGAAAGGTTGTTTATTCTACATATCTGACTGCAAAAAATCGCATCCGATTCACCACAATGTCGCAGCGAGTTTCAAAAAACTGACTACCCGACAAATTGACTCCAAAATTTAGTGCAATCCTCAATTTAATAACTTATTTAACATAATATCTTTATCCCAAAGTAGATTTTATTTACCTTCTGCTTTCATAAGCCATATACATTCAAAAACAATTTTGAACTTCAGTTTTTAGAATCAAAACATTTCTCGTAATACAGAAAAATAAAAGTACTAGGTGGTTTACGTAACAAGCATGTAAGCTGTATTGAGCGAAAATAATAGCCTTACAAGTATCCTAGCTTTGCGAAATTTCACTTTTATGAAATATCTAAATTGGTTCTTATTTCCAACTAAAGAAATTTGAAAAGGACTTTAATGGAAAAAAAAAAGGAAACGAAAATATGACTGAGCGTTTTGTTATGCAATAATTGAAGAAAAGTGGACTACTATGTATCGTATGGGTGTGAGGCAATTTTTACGAATTGTTTTGACAGCTGCGAAGAACTCTACGGTAGAAAAGAAATTTGTAAAGCTTCCTAAAGAAAGTAAAAGACATCTAAATATTATGTTCTTAGTTAAAAAAAGCATGTAAATAAAGGCAGGAGTTTTCTTGTTTCGTTTCATGATCTCCCAAATTAGGGGTTCGCGAAGCAACAAAAATTTGAGCTTTATGTCAATTTTGATGAAGATCAAAATAATCAGTGCAAGTAACCCCTTCTTTTCTTAAAGATACTGATGGTAATCATGAATAAATTATCTAAAGTTATGAATAAATTTCGGAGAAAAATGCAGACGAAAAGTTTGAAAATTATTCGACTCATGTAAGGTAATTTTAATCGGATCCGAACTTACCGAGTAGTTTAAGACTGACTGTATTCACAGCTTTTATGCATACGTGGTAGAAATAAAAAGAGTTCAGGAAAGGTGCTTCCGAGGTTCTGGTATCTTTGCAAAATCGCCGAATTTTGTCGACGTGAGGGCAAATGCAAAGCATTGGATTTCAAATCCGGGTAATCTGAAATAAATCGCAATATATATGCGCACATATATTGTAATTTTATGGACCGCAACAACACAATACTATTGAACACATATGTGCAAAACAAATATTTGCGTAATTCCGTTAAAATTTTACATATGCGATATTAGGAGCTGTTATGATTATTTATAATTTTAAGTAATTTGGATCTGTAGTTATTTGATTCCACTGCCTGAAATAGAAATAATTGTTGCTTAAGAATGTCCAGCCAATTGAAATACGTTTAATGAATAATTGTTAATTACTTAGTTCAAGTTATATACCGTATTTCCTTGCATATTTTCCGCTCTTTTTTACTAATGATATTATCCGAAAATCGAAAATTATGCGAATAATTTAACTTCTGAAGGTGTAGTTAAAGGAAGAGCATAAGAAATGAAAAGCAGTCATAAATAAACTACAGGTAACTGTCACAGTATTATTTCTCGAAAAGAAATCTGAATTGCAATACGAATACCTGGTAATATTAACATTACAGCATCTGATAAGATATTTTCATCTGTTCCTCCGTTTAACTTGAAACAGGCGTATTCTGATTGTTCTCTCTGCTACTCCTTCAAATCATCTGTAAATAATTAGAGAAGGTGAATGTGCTACGAATTTATGTACTTAACGTCACTTCATATTAGGCTGGCCTAAAGTTCAGCAGTTAGAAGGTATAGGTTCGACGTGACCTTCACAGATAATTTGCGAGGGTTTGTCTTTCTTAGTAAGACGAAAGTAATCACTACGTGGACGAATTCATTTTAAAATTTAGGGTAGCTGGTTCTGAATGTATTGAGGAAGGAGGAAATTACGCGAATATTTTTAAAATTTTCAAAATCTGCCGATAAAATGCTGGGAGAAAAAATACGCGAAGAAATACGGTGTATAATATTGTTACTCTGAAAAGAAACATTTAAGTTCTTATATTAGAAATGTAAATACGTGTTTGTTATGCAATAACACAATATGTTATTATTATTATTATTATTTAAAAAAGTTTTCCTTGAATATTCAGTTAAAATTCCAAAGCTGTCTCCTATTAGAACTTAATTATGCTTCTAAGCGTTAAATAGCCGTTAGCAGTGTAATTTTAATTCCAGAAGCGTTAGTTAAAAAGACATTAATTGCTTACTGAGGATGCCTGAAATCGGTTGTCTTAACAAATGATCTTTATACTTTTCATATATGTATGTAAATCTGAAGAAAGTTCTTTAAAAAACCTTCTTTGAAGACACCTGTCCATAGCGAGTAGTTTTACTATAATTTATGAACTGAAATTCCATTGCAAGTAGCCTATGCAATAAAAATTAGCAATACCGCTGTGTAATGAGAATTGCTTATTAACTTTTTAAATACAATTTAATAGTTCAGAATATGTAGTAGTTTTCTGTAAAATTGATATTTTTGTTCAAATTGGTTCCACCCATCCTCTTTTTTTTTTTCACATATAGCGAGCGCTTTTGCCTAAAATTTCCCTAACTGGTCTCTATTGATATCGAATCACATGCAATTACTTTATAGCCATATTATGCAAGTTCAGGTATACAAGAACATAAATGATGTATCAATTATATAAAGAATAAAGAACAAAATGTGAATTCTTAATGGAAGCAAAGGGCTTAGATATTTTTTCATTAATTTTGAATAGGACGGTGGACATTTTATTTTGCAGTGATTTGGAGATCAGGTTCCAGTTTCTTTCAGTGGTTAATTTTATGAGTATCATAAAACATTTATCATGCCAGCCATCTTGATTGTTCAGCGATTTTTGTCGAAATTCTGTTTTTCTGATATCGTATTAATCATCGCTTAGGACCGGTGATACGAAATTAATAAAGCAAATTCCCTAAAAGTTAAAATTTATTTCATACATTTTTAAAATGTAAACGGCATGTGATTTAGAAATTTATCGTAGAATATGCTCACCCTCACTTTAGAGATATCTACTAAAAATGCAGTGTTTCAAACCGCCATGAATATATTGTGAAGCTGTTATTGTAACTTCTAGTAACTTCTTTTGACATTGGGTACGAAGCAGCTGTGGCCCTGAAATAGAAATTTTCTTTTCAACGAGTACGTCGTAAAATCTCACCCGAAGCTTACCCGTCTCGTCATAGTGTCGCTCGTGACATTCCTCCATCCTTTACTTTCCTAGTTTGCTGAGTGAAGAGAAGAATGAAATGTTTCTGAAAATAGTCTCGAGTACGATGATCTCTTTATTTGAAGAGAAGCATTTCCCTCTTTGTAAAGGGGAGTATTGAAAATGTTAGTTTATTTTGTGTAGTAAGAACTAGTAGGATGAATAATTCAATAAATAGATCATAATAAATAATTCAATAGACTAGTCCCTATCTAAATGGTTCAAGCTCATTATGAACAGAATAAGATAGCTCTGTTTACTCCAGTACAATGCATGTTGAAGAGCACAGCGGTAATATTTAACATTGATTTGGACGACGAAATGGAAAACTGTATTCCCAACATTTTAATTTTGAAAGCAAAAGATTCAGATGGATGTTTTTCATGTGATTCTCCGTTTTTTTTTTTTTTAGTCCAAAGGGGCAATTTGCCAGAAAGACTATTAATTTCGTTTTGGCATTTTGCGTTGATTCACTATAAAACTTTTCAAATTGTTGTCACCAAATATTAGAGCTCTGTATTATATTTAAGGAAATTAAATAATGAAGAATCTGCATAAATGTATGTATGTTTCTCGCGTTGTGATAAAACAACGAACCATCAAATTTTGAATCACGTATACGTTTCCACCCGAATATGGGCATTTGGAAACCAAAATTTGGAAATTGGAATTTGTTTTATTATCTGTTTCATATTTTATGAAACTTTAACGCATTTTTGATGAACAAACTCAGTGATTTCAAAGGAGCAATAGAAACACTGTACGGGGGAAAAAAAGAAGAAAAAAATTATCTCCAGCGTATGTTTTTTTAATCAATTTCATAAGATAATTTGAAAATTAACGGATAAAGGTTATGGAAAATAAATCTCGATTTTTTATAACTGAAAATTAAACTAGACAATATATTAACTATTATCGACAAAAAATGACGTACTACAAACAAACTCGGTTTGTTGTTGCTTACTTGCTTGTCTGACGTAGTCAGCCCAAGCCCACGAAATTCCTCGTTGCAAGGAGCGCTAGAATACGCTTGTCGATTGACCGAACGGGACTTTTGTTTTAAATGGGCATATGTGTGTGCCCATTTAGATTTCCGAAGCACTTACTCTCTCCCCCCAGTAATTTGTATTTGAACATTTCACAGTTTTTCATTACTATAAGGAATTTATATTGTTTATTTTTGTATATTATTCTGAATGAGTAAAATTTTAAAATATGTAAATTTAGTTTAGAAATAGTTCATCATTTTACGACAGTTATCAATGTTAACAGTGAAAGAAGATTCGCTTCCTAATATACCTTTATACCTGTTGAGTGTTTGTTGATTATATCATTGTGAAAGTTATTTTATATACAATGAGTAATTAAGTAAGTAAACATAAATTATTCGGATATTGCATCTAATAGGGAGCAAATATGAAAAATATAAAAGCTTTTTAGTATACACTTAATACGCCGGTTTATGCTCTTAATGCATGGAAAAAAAGTGTCAAGAGAATCAAATGTAAAATAGGGTCAATTACATTTTTTAATTGTTATATAAAGTATTTTAAGTAAAAAAAAAAGCACATGAATACATTTTAAGTGAAAAAAAAGGCACATAAATACAGTAATGTTAAAAATGGTAATAGTGATGAAATACCTCGTTCAAAATTTTTAAAAAAAAATTAAAGTTAAATATTAATTTTATTAATTATTATGTATATGTGCATAATTCATTACAGATTACATATATGCATTTTTTAAAAAAAGGCCTTCTTAATTCATTAGATATATATCATAATGAAGTTTTTAATGTATTAAAGATATGTATTATAATGAAGTTTTAATTATAATAATGGTTTAATGAAGGAAGTATCTGAAATTGATTTTTGTTGCTGTTGTTTCTTGCCTTTGAATCTTCATAGAAAACTCTTGTTCTTTCCTTTGAACTGCGATCTAGATTCGGATCATTCTTCAAAAATTCATCCGTTCTTTTCGTAAGAGTTGCATTGCTGTTCTTTAAGAAGACTGTGGATAAATCTTTCGGCTTTTCTTCAGCAATATTTTTCTAAAACATTCAGATCTATTTACCTTATCTTCAAATCTTTTAGTTCTTCATTTGATAAGCTTTCTTCACGAAATTCCAGCAAAACCTTAATGTCCTCGTTATCAACTTCCTTCATCCCTGTTTCATAAGCCTGAGCGTTAGGCGATTTCGTGGTTTTCCCCATGTGCAGCTTGACACATGGGGATTACGCGTGAGCGTTAGGCGTTTTCGTGATGTACATTACTATTTTCTCGTACGAAAACAAGACGGTTTCGCTGAGAAAGTCCCCCACGAAGGCACTCCTCCCCTTAGGCAGACAGCTCTCCAGTGCTTTGCCGTAATTAAATAAACAAACCAAAAACCATAGTTTCGCCAACGACCAAATGTCTTTCCAAGCTTCGTACATACAATTTGAAGTTACTTGGGTCCAAACATGCTTTATACTTTGTAAAGGATCAACGATGCTGTAATTTTTACAAAATTGCAGTACGTTTACTTTATTAGAATAAGTTTTGGCAATTAAATATTGAAACGTTTGTTCGCAAATATTTGGAATCAAGTAGTTGTGTCTTTAAGTTGGATATCACACACTGGTTATATGTGCGACTTTGTATTTAGCGGCATGTAGGCAGTTTTCACTGGAATACAAGGAATGAGAGAATTTAAATTTTTTGGGTGGCCAGGAGCGTTATCCATTAGAAGAATAGCTTGTGATTGAATGTTGTTTTCATAGCAATAGCACTTTACCGTTGAAGAAAATTCGCTTAAAAACTAATTTTCAAAAACTTCTATAGTGACCCAAGTTTTCCTCTTTGACTGCAAAATTACGGGAAGTTTGGATTTGTTTATTTTTTAATCACTTTTAAAGCAAAAAGTGAACATTTAACCAACAAATAAGAATAAAAAAACTGAGCTCACCGACCTGGGCAACAGAGTGGCTATCTCTCTCTCTCTCTCTATGTATACAGGGTGATTCTATGATCATTGGACAAACTTGAAGGAGTGGTAAACCGCGATCCGATGCATCAGCGGAATAATTATTTCATTCGCGACTGTGATTTAGAGCGTGATGGCTGAGTTTACGCATAGTGAAAAATGCATCTAATGTATGGCGCAACTAATGGGAACGGCAGAGCAAGCGCTACGGTTGTACCAGCATCAGCGGAATAATTAGGTCATTCGCGACTGTGATTAGAGCGTGATGGTTGAGTTTAAGCATAGTGAAAAATGCATCTAATGTATGGCGCAGCTAATGGGAACGGCAGAGCAAGCGCTACGGTTGTACCAGGAACGGTTTCCGAACAGGCATGTGCCGAAGCACACAATGTTCGAGGGGTTGCATCGGTCCCTGTGTCAAAACGGATCATTTGCCACCAACACTGACAGTAGGAAAAGAACAAAAACTGTACGACAACCTTGTATGGAAGAATCCATCTTGAACATTGTGGATGAAACACCCCACACAAGTACAAGAGCTGCTGCACGTCGTCTGCATGTGAGTCAATCCACCGTTTGGGGAGTATTGCATGAAAATCGTTTGCACCTATATCATCTGCAGAGAGTCCAAGCCTTGCAAGCGATAGATTACCCTCTACGAGTTGATTTCTGTTGTTGGTTCTTGCAGCAGTGTGCGGCACAGGCGGATTTTCCATGGGATGTGCTATTCACGGACGAGAGGCGTTTTCAATATCCACAACAATCAAATGTGGGCAACTGGTAATTCACACGTCCACATGCATTCCAAATTCACTTTTCTGTGAATGGGTATAGTTAAAGAGTATCTCATAGGCCCATACCTCCTACCTGCACGTCTCAATGGCTCACGTTATCGTATTTTTATGCAAGAGGTTTTAATGGAATTGCTTCATGATGTTCCTGCCGTTATTCGTATCGCATGTGGTCCCAACATGATGATGCGCCAGCCCATTACGACCTGGTGGTCCGGAACTACTTGGATGCGAATTTTGCGGGACGATGGGTTAAGCGTGGTGGACAAGTCCGCTGGCCACCCCGTTCGCCAGATTTATCCAGCGTGGATTTCTTTTTATGGGGGCATATAAAAGGCGTCATTTACGAGACTCCTGTTGACTCACTGGAAGAGCTTTGCAGGAATATCTGTTGCGGCTACAAAGTGTGCGCGAAATGCGTAACATTTTTCAAAGTGTTTGACAATCCCTTCTAGGACGCTACCAAGCATGTATTACTGCTGGTAGTCGTAATTTTGAATATTTCTTATGAATACTGTATTGCTGCAAAGAAGCGCTTTGCGTTGATTTTGTAAATAAACTCATTTTTCCTCCCGTGTCATTTTTTGCGTTCGTGCCTTAACATGTCACTTTAGATCATACATTCCTGTACAAAAAATACATGTTTTAATATACTTAACCACCCTCCAAGTTTGTGCCATGATCATAGAATCACCTTGTATGTGTGTATATAGAGAGAGAAAGAGAGCGCACAAATATATATATATACGTGTATATATTATACATATA
>KK115938.1:324409-337794 GCA_000611955.2 Stegodyphus mimosarum | reverse complement strand
TCTCTTTTTTTTTTTTCTTCTAATATAATACTAAGCAACAATTTGTAATACAGTTTCTGATGAGTTCGATTTTGGAGTTGTTATAGAGTTAAATAGGCATACCGATTTCAAAACTGTTGTTAGTTTTCTTCTGCCACGTCAATTTTTTTCTATACACTTTATGTGAATGTGACCACCCTCCGCGGCATCGTTCGTGAATCATTGGAAGTACTATTGTTCTGTTGACATAAAGCCTCTGATTGGTGACTGACACATAGGAGACCAACGACAGGTGTATGCCTGGCTAGACTAATTCACGTATGAAATGCTATAATGAGTACAGAATCGAGTACAGAATTACAGCGAAATTACCCAACAATTTTGGAGAGCTTCAGAATGCTTGGTTGCAAGATGAGCATCAAATTTTATTTTTTACGCAGCCATCTTGATAACTTCCGGAAAAATCTTGGTGCTGTCAGTGATAAGCAGGGTGAGTGATTCCACCAAGATACCTAAGGAGCATCAAGCGAGAATGCCTACTGGTTAATGAATCTAGAAAAAGCCGTAAGCGAAAATTTTTACCTTAAGATGTATGTTTACCGGCTGGTAAAAAACCTTTGGCATTTGTACTATTAGGGAGATAGTTTTCAGTTTTTACACTATTTGTATGAACAAAATTTAACATGCAGTAACTATGTATAGAATTTAGCCTTTGTATGAATAAAACTATTCTTTCTGAACAGTTAATTTGTTAAGTTTTCCCTTTATTTTCCTTTATATGCATATTTTGTGTAGTTTTCGAGACAAAGAGAGAGTATCCTATAGCGTAAAAGGTTGATAGACAAAATCTGAGGTAATTTTTGGATTCGAAGGCCAAACGTTAGTCAAAAGCAAGTGATAGATCTAAGACAACGAAATTGCTGATCTCCATCGTAATAAGCTAGTACCAAATTAGGCTTAAAAATTACGAAAATCAAAAGACAGATTGATGGTCGAATAAATACATAAGCAGATAAAATTCCGAATCTATCTCAACCGCGCTCTTTTTCAAGGCCTGTAAAATAAAAAACAGCCTTGTAATATATGGTCTTAACTTTCGAAACACGGTACGATTTTCGACGAATTCTTGCTATTTGCTGGGAAGTTGATTTCTATCTCTGTATTTACTGAACCTGCCGTATGGTCATATGAACAAATAATGTCCAGGATTTTTGTTCCATAACCCCCTCTTGCCTTTCGTCTGTTAAGTTTCGTCTTATTGGACTTGAAAAGATAAAACTGCTTGAGGGTAAATGTTTTTAATTTCATCATTTAAAACAGGTGGTTCGTGATATTATTTACTATTGATGGTGATTCTTAATTTTACCCAGAAAAAGGTAAAATATGTAATATTTTGAAAAATTTATTATTTAATATAAAAATTTCAAAGGAAGGAAATACACGAACACTGTAATAAATAAAACACGAGACATGTTTAAAATAGGTAGATATGTTAATTATTCATTATTAACTTAACTATTCGTAGAAATCAAATAGGCAGTACTCTGCCTGAAACATAATAACAGCAGTTATTATATATATACGTTTTGAATTAATTATAATCTATCGATATCTAATGTACCATAGATATAAACTTAGGATTTATGTGTATACATATGTAATGTAAATGAATGTTTGTATGTTCGCTTAGACATATACCTCTACATTTCTTTCTGATGAACAGCAGTTGGGTGTACAGTTGCGCAGATGGTGCTCTGTTTCAGTCCACAAGTTGACAAGTGTTTGTAATATCTCGGTACAGTTTTCCATCGCGAAGTTTGGTGTATAAGCCTATCGGATCAGCATTAAAGCTTGCATGCATCTAGTCTTTGATAAATCCTCTCGAAAAACCGTTAGGTGGAGATTAATCTTAAATCTGAGAACGATGCGCCATCATAGATCATAGAACATAATCCATCATGAAATTAAGTAGCCAAAAATGTGCGGGCATCTTTAACGAAGTTTCGTCTGGTATAAAAATTTTTCTTCGTTAAGACACAGCATATTTCTGCAATGTATTCGAAGTATTTTAATATAAGAATTATAGCTTTGGTGGGTGTTAAGGGGAACCCAAATGCGCATTTCATAAATTTCAGAATTACTGTTTAATTGTGTTACGAATTTTGTACGTCTAAAACTTGACATCTGGTGTGTGTGTCTGTGTTGTAAAAAAAGGGGAAAATAAAATTAATAAATAAATGAAAGAAGAATTTGAAAGTCATAGCTAAAGGGTCACACTTCAGCTGCATACAAACAAAAGCAAATATGCGTTCTTTGCATATAAGTTAAATTAAACCCCGAAATCTGAAGAACGGGGATAGAAGATCAGGCCTTCTAGAGCCGCAGTAGGCAAATGTTTGGTAGCTCTATGTGTTCTTGAGATAATTTGTGAAATATGCTGGTGGAAAAAGGGACAATTAATATTATGTGTGTTTAAGAAAGTAATCTGGTCACAGACACTATAACAATTATTTTTTTATTTATTTTTTTTTTAGGTCTTGTATGTTTTGATCGTTCCTGGCCGTTCTTTAGAACATCCCTATTTTTTCTGCTAAACCTCTTTATTTGTTATTAATTCGAGGCTGGACTTAGCACTCTGGAACCGGTAGCTGAATTACACATAACGAGAGTTTTTATTGGTAAATTTAATTGGAGTGTATTTATACGTTTTTATAATTCATTAAATAATGTATTCAAAAGTAAGATACTCCATTAAACAAAGCAGACAAATTCAGAATTGACCTTGCGATCATTGTGATATTGCCGTTGTTTAATTTACGACTCAGGTAACCGTAGGGAAACAAAGTTATTCAGTTCTTCCTTTGCGTGATGTTTATATTGGCAGTATTTTTGTTTTTTTATCGTGATCAGACTGTATGTGTGACAACTGCTCGTTGAAAGTCTCCAATGAAGGCATTTGTACTATTAGGGAGATAGTTCTCTTATTCTTTCCCTTGATGGAATAACTAGCCTGTTGTAACCAGGAAAATAATCAATGCTCAGAAGATGTATTTAAAAGTCGTATTCTGCACAATTTCAATAATTAAGTCATTATTTTTCTTCTCCCATTGTTCCATGTCAGAAGACAGACATCAGTCTTTGATTATTGAATGCGGATTTGTAGTTAGTTGTCAAGTGCATTTTTAACAGCATCTCTTCGAATACCACATAAAAACTCATAATTATTTTATTTTCCATACCAGTATTATGGGGAAAAAATATGAAAACAATGGTATTTTTTTATTGTTTGTTTTTTGCGAAAAAAAAAGGTGTGTTTTGTTCTCCCGAACCGATAATTTACGACTTCGACTTTGAATGCACACTTCATTCGTTCAGTCTAAGGAGGCGGGATTTTTTCTGACAATGAAACTATTGTAGCTATGCAGCTACTGAAGGACAATAGAGTTTGATTCAAAATCTGAAGTTTATATCTGAGAGGTTTTGTATCCAGACAAAGTTCCTGCAGTCTTACAAAAGTAAGTGCAAAATTCTCATGTGTTCAGTTTCATATCTATTTACATAAGTTGACATTATCGCATAAGTTGGTTTTAAAATGATCTCTTCATTGCTTATAATCTGATTCTAAACTGACAGCAATATTAATATAATTGTGTGATTTTGAGATATTTATTTTCTTAACTTTTGATGCAATACAAAGTTTGTGTCTTGAATTCTTAGATTGGCTTTGTTATTTATCTGTCTGAAACTCTTGTTACAGATCTGTTTCTTATCTTTTCTGAACTAGACTTTGCATAAAAAAATAAGGCATTATTAAGGAATAAAATTCTCATAATAACCTTTATGAAGAACTTTGTAAGGGAGGCTTATTTTAAAACAAATGGAATGAAATATATAAATCTTCCATTTTGTCTTTTTTGGCTGGGATTCGAACTCACAGCCGACAGAATTGAGCTAATGAATTCTTTTAATTACTGACTTCCTCAAACTAGTTTAAAAAAAAAAATTTAGACGTTCTTAGATTGCTGTATTACATCTGAGTACTTGCATGCAATATCATCAGTTTGTGTGTTCTTTATATACAGTTGCGTTTTCGAAACCACATGTAAATTAAATGAATAGTTGTTTCATTTTGTCGGTAACGTATCATCTTGCTGTATGATTTTGGGTGAGATATAATATACACAGAATATTATTTTTGAATGATTTCATTATTGTTTAAGGCTGAAGTCATATTGTTGTATTAATACATCTTTGTCATTTCTTTAAATTTGTTTCTTGATTTTTCAGTCTTCTTTTTCTTTCGTACTTATTTTTTTAGTGTAGCATTCGTGTTCCAAATGAACACGAATGCTACACTTTCTAGGAATACGTATAACGCATGGCTAAGTGGAGTAAAAATTCGTAAATCGAGTAATGTATAACCGTGGCATAAATAGACTAAATATCTAATCATGATCAAACGAAGTAAATATTTTAGAGTATGCAAGATTACGTACACTTGCATTACTTTGATGTTTCAAATCATATTCGAAGACTAAACACTGTTGTTCCAGTTATTAACATAGATAATTATTTGCAATTTTTTTTATATTAATTTAACTTTAAAGAAGGAGTTTTGGAATTTTGGCGTCAGGTGTGCTTAAGTTACCTGAACGCTTATAATTAAGATAGGCATAATTTTAAAATTTCAATAATGAAGTAGAAGAATTTAGTTTGTTAGTTGATTACGACAAAGCACACTAGAATTATCTGCCGGAGGGAAGGGGTGCCTTCATGGAGGACTTTCTAAGGAAAACATGCTCGTATACGTTAGACATAGGAAAAAACCACGGAAACACCCATGCAGCCAAATCGTTCGCCTGGAACTATTATTTTACCGCTGTTGGGCCTAGAAGAAAATTTTTGCTATCTTGTTTTCTCTCTCTGTCATATTTTATTAAAAATGTGCTGTTCTGAGATTAATTAGTTTAAATGCGTACGAAAACTTTGAGTATTATTATATTTTTATGATTTAGTATTTTGTAATATTGCGTTTTTATTCTCCCCCCCCCTTTTTTTTTCCGTAAATTTAAAAGTGGTACTGTATGAATTCTGTTACACGTATTCATGATTATTATTTATTAGAAACAAATTTCTATTAAAAACATCGTTGGTTCGCGAATATGTGTGCCCCAGATAAAGTTCTCTATGATAGCACGTGTTTTGCTTGTTTGTGTGACGTCATGAACTCCTATCGTTTGTGGCCTTTTCCCTCTCGTCGACCATTCTTTCGCCCACTTGTTGCAGTGGCAGCTGTTTTAGGGAGAGCATTTTCCGCTTCTTTATTATTTTTGATTTCTCTTCCCGGAGCTTTTGGAGGCTGCATAAAAAAAAAAAAAAAAGAAGAAAGCCGTTACTTTCTGCTCTTCGTCTCTCTCTGATTTTATATATGGAGAATACTTTTCCTACTGACCCACATACATATTGCAGAGTTAGTTACCTGTTCTTGCATCGAGTTCGAAACCAACATGTGGCCTGTTTTCGATTTGAAAATAGTGCTGTTCTTGTTTATTTACTTTCTAGATGCTTTGGAACTCTTCTTCGGAATCTCCAAGTTGATTGGGCGGTGTGAGTAAGCTGTAGTAAGGTGCAAGCAAGTGCTATAAAACTCTGAAAACTGGATTTGCAAGTATCCTCTCCTCTCCCTTCTTTCCATGCTTTCAGTTCGGTTACGGTATGTGCAGAAGAGAAATCTGTGATTGAAGATTTAGTCGGCACATCGACCTGTCATGTTTTGACTTTTCGCTTCCTTGTCACTGCGAGTATTGTTGTTACTACCTGGTTGTTACTACCGGTCACCAAGAAATTGATATTGTTATATGTGTATATTACGTCTTCGAGTATGCATTTTGTTATTCCCGCAGTTAAAATTTTCTAGAATAGGTTCTTGGCTGCTTTTTCTCCATTGAAGAATTTGAAGTGAATTGCTCCAAAGAAATTTTTATATAAATTTTTGCTTTGACGAATGAATTAAAATCTCATGTATAATAAAAGAAATTAGTTAGTGATACTGCCGAAAATTTAGCAATACATTATTTTTTAATACCAAAGATTATTTTACACCTGAGATCGAAATAATAATATGTATATGAAAAGAAAAATGTAATGCAGCAAACGTAGTGCATTTATGAACTAAGTGAAGTGCATTTATGATAGCAATATAATATATATTTTTATTAATTTATTGTGATTCCTTTGAAAGTCTCAAACATAATTATTTTGTCAAATAATGGTTATAAGACATCATATATATGAACAGTGTGATGCCGAATCCATATATCACCCGGCTCATAGGACTAAGTTATCGGCTATTATGTAATCTAATCCTCTATGTCGAATTAGAATAGTGCGATTTGTGTATAATTATTTCGTATGGGGATATGGTGTTCAACGCCAGTACGCCGAGCAAAGGTCAGAAGGATGAGAAAAATACTTGTATCTCTTGTTGAATATGTAAGTATTTTATTTTTTAATTCACGCTATTTTTTTATAGTAGTCCTCACTTTTGTAAATATGTGATAACTGATTTTATTAATTCTCGTAATTACACCATTAAATATAAATATTTAAGTTTTTTCAAATTTATTTTTTTTTAATACTAAACGTCTAATTTGTCTGTTTTTGCTTCAAATCCTTTTGCATTACGTTATACTACCTTCGAATTAATCAACTGAACCTTGTAAATCTCAGATTCTGGAGACACTACTGTTGTCTGAAGATAAGATCTTCCGATTATTTTTTTTTTTCATCTTAATATTGTATTGTTTAAAATGTAAAATAGAACTTTTTAAAAATAATGTATGTGCATCTTTATAATTTTTATTCTTCAAATCATAACAATGCTGTGATTATCAGTGTAAATGTTATCCAAAACGATATACTAGGCCTTAATGTATATCATAATAATAATGTATAATAATATAACATATAAAAATTTAAAAAATCTGAAAGATTTCAGATTTTAAATTACGTCCAAAGGCACGTTTTTTTAACGTTTCGTGTGCTACCTTTTTTTATTAAATATCATGTACTACGTACTCAAACCATAAAATTCAGTTCAAAATCAATATCGCAAAATCATTTTAAAATGAACATATCTTTAGAATTTCCGTAAGTCTCGTGCGCTGGAGATAAAAATGTTTTTTTTTTTCCGTACAGTGTTGCCATTGCTCGCTTTGAAATCATTTAGTTTGTTAATCAGAAATTCGTTGAAATGTTACAAAACATAAAATCGATAATAAAGCAAATTTCAAATTCAAAATTAGGGCTTCCAGATGCCCATATTCGCAGTAGGATTACGTCATTCAAAATTCGATGGCTCTAGGTTTTATCACAATGCCAGAAACATGCATACATTTATGCAGATTTTTCATTTTTTAAAATTTAATGCAGAGCGATAACATTTAGTGGCAACGATTTGAAAAGTGAAACGGGCATTCAGAGTGAATTGACGCAAAATCGCAAAACGAAAGTAATAGTCCTTCGGGACTAAATCCCTTTGGACTAATAATGTGTATCATCTCTGCAGAATAATCTTTATATTATACATTGAATCCAATTGTTTGTACCTTCTCTTCAGAAAATTAATATAGTTTTTCTTTAACATTTTAACCTTCAAAGTAGACAACAAATATGAACTTGTTGTGATAGATTTTAATATAGTAGAATATCTGCTGACTAAAATTAAATACTCTGCTTTTTTTTAATTTTTTTCATATTTTTTTCATATTTTTCTTTTCTTTAATTATTTTTAATACTTAAAATAATCACTCAATTAATATCTCATTTCTAACTTGTGGTGGAAGCAAATATGTAGAGAATACTTTTACACAACCAACAGGTCATCAAATTGATTAACTACAGAGCCGTCACAAATAATTATTACAGCTCTAATATGAAGGTTTCGAGTAATCTGTTTATTTTCAATATATTAGAACTTTTAAATATCTGGACTGGCTGGAACCGTAGCCTGTCCTGGTACTTAAAAATCCAAATAATCAATTCTTCTTTTTCTCTAGATTAATAATATCGATAATGTTGGCGAGAATTTCGTTTTATTGTTAATAGCATTTTATTTCAACAAATACTATACAGTTACATAAAATATTTTTATATCCTTAAAACAAAGTAGAATATGACTGACTCGGATGAGGATGAAGTGTCGAAAGATGACTGGGAATGTTCAAATTTGTGTAACAAAATATGAGATAATTATTCCACCCTGAAGTTAGCACGCCATTTTATCTTTTTATAGCCTGCTGTACCCAAATTATTGCCTTGGGAAAATAAGGTTTTATCCATCACGGTACGCAATCACAGTATATAAAATTTTAAAAACAGGGAAGCCGTATAATGTTAAAGGCAGTTACAATATAAGCTGTATAAAATTCCAAAAGATAGTGTGCCAAAAATACGAGTAATGAGTTTGTATTCAAGGTGCTTTCTTTGAAGCATAAGTAGTCCTTAAGTTTTTTTAATTTGCTGCTAGTCGCTAACAGCTATTCTTGTAACTATTAAAAAAAAGAAGACGAAAAAAAATTCAGCGACAATTTTTTGCGTCGACTGAAATTTGTCTGTTATCTGGCTTTTTCAACACTTCGAGTTATTGTTTATTTGTGACAGTTCGCGAAACAATTTTTAATGCACTTAGAAAGAGCAACATGAGCGTTCCAGCACAAAGTAGCATGAATAACTGATATGTATAAAACTGAATTGAGACTGTTGTAATCTTGGCTATGAAAGGACATTGTGACTCTTCTCAAACTGTGATTAATTAGTAAAGATACTGGCAGTGTGTATACATTCATCTTGAATAAGTGCGCTACGGATGTAAATATGAGCCAATTTTCAAAGTCCTCCACAAAAGCATCCCTCCTAGAAAGACACCGTATGTTGTAATATACAGGTAAATAAATAAAACTTTAAATGTGCAATAAAATAATAACTTCTGAGTTTTTATTTGGGGGGACGGGGTTTGTCGTATAATAAGGGCTGTATTGTAATTTTGTAACAAAGTATCAAGAAAACTAAATATTTGTGTATTATAAGCTGGAGTCGAAATTCATGCAAAATAATGGCAAGTAATTCTGTTTTGAAGAATAAAATTTTTGTCAATTTACTCATATTTGATTGGTTATATAGATAGCCTTTTCTTGTATGAATTTTTTAAATATGTTGAATACTGAGTTTAATTCAAGCATATTCATGGCCAGATCAGGTACGTCTGCGTGGCTGGACCACAAAACTGAAACAATTACCCACTGTTGAATATAGTAAAAAAAATGCAGTATTAATAGTAGTCATAAAACAGTCTCCTGTGCAGCATCGCTTGTGTTACAAATAAGGTTTGAATTTAATTGTTAATATTTCTGCCGTAAATGAACATATTTTTACTAGTTAAAAATAAATAAAAAATTATATCATTAGGGTAATTTTTAGATACCGAATTGTTACAGCCTTGCAGAGTTGGACACCAAAATAAAACATGCGGTTAGGTAGTAAGAAAATGCAAATCAACGAATCTAGAAGAAAATGTGTGTTTTGTTTAAAAAAAAAGTCCGACAAAATGCCAAAAGAAATACCGAGAGAATTGGAAGTTACTGCTCTACGTATTCTGAAATGGTAAAGCTGTGTTTAAATAATTTTGAAAATTATCATAAAGAGTGAACTATAATTTTAGATTTTCTTTTCTGTCTGTTTGTATAAGTGAAAAATTGCTTAGAAGCATTAGTTTTGAGTTTGTTTCTATTATACTTCTGTTATTATTTAAAATTATTAATCCTGCCAAATTAAGTGTGTAAAACCCTCGCCTGGATGTGAGTGACGTTTCTTTTTTCTTCGCCTGGATGTGGTGATTTTTTAAATAATGTATAAAAGCATATTTTTAGTTGTGACATTTAATCTGTTAAAAGTTTAGAGCTTATCCATTTTTAGAGCCATATCCTGAGGACACAAACAGCCTTTACCAACGGACATTAGACCTCTGTGCTTATGCTAGTCACGCTTGTGATCCCGACAACCTCATTTAGTAAGGGTTGCTGCACTTCAGTTAGACTAACGCCGTTACGTGGCTCAATATAAGACATGCCTAGTATCAGAAAGGAACTTACAGTCAAATTGTTTGTAAACACACATTTCAAATTTGATACTTAATGGTAAAATTTGGTTAAGTTTGATCTGTTATAAGAAATAAGTTTGATGGTCAGAACGAATTAACAAGCATGGGCTGTATGTATTCTCGTGAAGTCGTTGATCAACACAAAATAAATAGTTAAAAGGAACAATATCTGTACTAATTCTCAATGTGCGAGATCAGTTGTGATCCTTTGGAAACTTGGCCGCATATATTGCATCTGGGAAAAAAATGAGACGAACTTTTTTTTTTCAGCTAACATATAAAATTAAAACTTACGTTAGTATATTATTTAAGTAGTTCTTTTTTGATGTTCATTTTTCGATGTTGCTGCATAAATTCCTTTTTGGCGTATTTGACGAAGATTTCCCGTGGTTTCCCGTAGCAGCAGCACAAGCGTAGTTGAAACTATGCTTGTGCTGCTGCTTTAGAAATTAATAGTCAGAGCTAAATCCTCTTGAAGCGAGTCACATTTTTAAATTTTCTTTTTTTCATCGAAGTACTTGCCTTTAATAATGATCACAAACCTCTAAGTATCTCTAACTTGGGGTACATTGGGACCATTAGTCGATTTAGGTCTTAAATAAGTTTAATAATTCGTAAATAAGTCCTAACAATTGCCTTCTTGATGGCAATCTTCCAGCTTCTTCGCCGCATCCTTTTAACTGGAATCCTATACCATTTGCTGGCTATTCCGATGCAGATCTTGAAGAGTACAAATTTTGTTACAGGCCAAGTAAGATGATTGATAAGGTTGGTCTTGCTTTTGTTGTTTATGAAGATAAACAAGAAAGAGATTTCAGACAGACAGAATTAATGATAAGTGCTCACTTTTTCAGGCCGAGCTCTGCTTAAACCTTGCTATGAAATGGATTCAAAATTCTTGTAGTGGTTGGAGCTCACAACGCATTTTAATATGTAGCGATTCTCTTTCTTCGCTATAATTATTAGAGAAAATAAGTGTTTCAAAGAAACTTGCTGTTGAAATTCAGGTTATGGTTAAGACCTTGCAAGTTCTTGATATCGACATTCATTTTCCTTACGATCGTGCACATTGTAGAAATTTTGAAAAAGAGAGAATTGATGCTCTAGCAAAGCTACCCACGAAATGCAACATTGATTTAAATTTCCGTATTCCTGTTTCTTACTGGAAGCACTTTTATAAAAGTGATGTTATATGTGTATTTGGAACAGAGAATATGTGGCCACATTGAACCAAAAGTTTTTTTCCTACAATTTTTCACAGGATAAATGTTGTTCAGTTTTTAAACAGATTTTAAAGTAACCCAATTTTTGACGGGACATGGCAATTTTAAGAGCTGTTTAAAGCGATTTGGACTCGCTTCAAGTGCTTTGTGCATCTGCAGTAGTGACAAAGAAGATGTAAAGCATATATTCTTCTTGAACGTGTTCATCATGTCCAGCAAAGGGAGTGAGGCAACTTTGATGCCCCTTTCTGTAGCTTGGCCGTTAATTGTTTCAGAACTTTTTAGAATTTTTGCTTTCGGAATTTCATTCCCAATTTAGATTGCTGAGTTTTCCTTATTTTATTACTTTTTTATTTTATTTATTTTTTTCTTATTTATTTTTTTAAATAATTTTTCCTCGTTTGCAGTGCTATTGTACATTTGTTTATTTTGTCAGTGCTGTAACTTACTTGTGTAAGTTTGGTGGTATACTTTGTGCAACACGAGGGTTGAAGGTAGAGTTAACCAAAAAAATTTTTTTCTGGCCGTTCAAACAGTTGATATACCATTTTTCATAGAATAGTTGAACCGATCAAGTCAGTAGCTTCATTTTGATGGTGTTATTTGATGAAAGAAATCAAACTCTTTTTAATGCATTAATGTAAATAAAGGAAAACATTCACAATTCTGTGAGGAAAATCGGCTTAGAAACATTGTCTGCTCTGTTTGACGTACATACCATTACTGTTCAATCGAATTTTCTTCAGATTTTTATCCTGAATTATCTAGAGATAAAATTAAGGAATTCTAAATAATAAAACATGAGCTGGAATGAGGACTGCACAGGAAGAAGAGTATACAAATACATCCCTAAAGTCAGCAGGGAACTCAAGAGTGGAACAGCGGAGTTAACGCAATTCCTCACTTGCCATGGCTCTTATTTAAGTTATCTAAACCGCGTCGGACTTCGTGACAGTGAACAATGCATCTGAGGAGCAGTTGGCGACTCAGATCATTACATCTTCGATTGCCCAGAGACAGCCAGATTTCACCTTCGGAAAACAGCTAATAAATACTGCTACGCGTAGACTAAAAACACTTTTCATAACCTATATGCCATTAAGCGTTTTAAGGAATGCACTAACATTTCACGTGTAATTTCCAACTATTCGGAGCCATGATATAATTCTCGCCGTAGTGCCGTCGTTGCATGGCATGTTGCCTTCCAAATTTTCGGCACTTAAAAAAAAAAAGAACCATAGAACTATATTTACGTACCTTCTCATCTTGTGCATGTTTTCCTATGTCTTCAAATTAGTTCACCAGATCCCCTTTATTTTCTGTTTTATTTTGTTTTTAATTGCATCACCCTTGCTTTCCCTTCGAAAGACAGACTTTGGGGAACTTGATCCAAGGCACCAAGAAATGATTTTAGCCATCGACGGGACCTAAACAGGCCGACAAACACCCTTTCTAAGCGAACCGGCTGTCCCGCCGGCGGAGAAAAGAAAAAAAGAAATTTACTACTAAGATTTGCTGTTAAATTCAAAATGAAATTCCTCTTCAATGAGTTTCCACTCAAGTTTCCCCTGCTCATATTTCTTGATTTATTGTACTGCATTTTATTTTGGAGCCATCATTTTGGAATGTGATTTCAAGCCCAGATCTTAAACTTCGATGAATAATTGATTTTGATGGCGTCAGTTTTTGAGCAAATTTGATAGAAATATCCGGTTTCTCGACTTACTTCCGTTCAATCATTTTCGTGATTTGTTCTAGTCCCGCATATTTAAATTATTTCTCTCTTGTTATAGTTTATTTTTTTTTAAGTATTCTCTGTTTTAAAAGTAATTTAGTCTCCTTCGTAATTTTACGCCTGAAGTGAATGACAGTAAAGCAGTTCCCTCACTTAAGTTATCTATTCCTGGTCTTGTTATATTGATGGTAAACCTTTTTGTGGGAGGGGGATGTAAAATCTACTTAAATATATGTAATAATTTAGAAATTGTTGAAATTGCAAATTAAAATAATGGTTTTATATATTTATA
>KK115938.1:292067-324345 GCA_000611955.2 Stegodyphus mimosarum | reverse complement strand
ATATATATATAATATTTTAATTTATACACACACTTACATAAAAATAATAATAACAGTTATTCTAAAAATAGTAATATTTTTCTGCACTGCGTCATTAAAGCTAATCTTTGTCATATGACTCGTAACGCTGGTGATGTAAATGGAACTAAAACTAAAAGCCGATAATTTTTCCTCCCTGTTAATTATGTAATCAAATGCTCTGAGAACAGAAACCAAATCATACTGAATTAAGATTTCATCCTGAAATGAAGTCACTTTGTAGAGACATTAGATTTATTTCGAAGCAGGAGACATGAAAAATATGCAATTCCTTCGCCGGAAATCGAACCACAGACCTCTGAAATACCGGCTCAGTGTGCTGACCATTACACCACGAAGGCACGCTAAGAATGTGGGAGATATACCTTATATACTCCCCTTTTTAAAGGTCGACTAGGGTTTTAGGGGACCAAGTCGCCAAATCCTGGGTGTGGAGAGTCATCATCCACAACCCTTTTAGTTCGGGCGCCAGTGTAGAGACATTAGGTTTATTTCGAAGCAGGAGACATGAAAAATATGCAATTCCTTCGCCGGGAATCGAACCACGGACCTCTGAAATACCGGCTCAGTGTGCTGACCATTACACCACGAAGGCACGCTAAGAATGTGGGAGATATACCTTATAACTTGATTTCTACACTTCGGCCTAGCTGGACTGTTGCTTGCTGTTCTTTTCTTAATGTGAAGTTATCAAAAATGTAAACGTTTTGAAATAGGCATGAGTAGTGTGCCAAGTTGTTTGTGGCCGTAATATGTTTTTTAAAATAAAGATGAATATTTAATCTGCCCTGGCTGCCAAGTTGCTCTTATAGATCAATGTTCTGCGAATCTACGCCATCAATATTTTTACTATATCATTACTGCTAAGTGCTTGCTTTCGTTACAATGAAATCGTTCTGAGGAAAACTTGTCTCAGCAAAATATTTTCGTGTATCGATATGAAATTAATGCTCCATTCTTCAACTCGAAATATGTCTTCAAAATAGATGGATGGATCTTTGAAGTAATATGACAAGTCAATAAATTTTACACTCCATTCTGTTTAGGTTTTGCCGTGTTTAACATTTATTTTATGCCTGCGTAATATTTTCACCAAGTATTCAAATCCTAGTTGCCATAAGATGTATGTAACGTGAATAGAGGTAGTTTTCCTCAAAAACTCCTCCACGAAAATAACCGTTCCTTTAGGCATATCGCCCTCGTGTGCTTTACCATATCCAAATAATCTAGCTTAACCTATCCTATTGACTGAAAATTAAATATTGTAATAGGAATGAAATAATGAGCTTTCATGACGGCGTAACTGAAACATCAAACGTCAAACAGTGTGGCGTGTTAGGCATTCCGTTCCGCATAAGAACTTGTTTAACTTTGAAATTTAAATTATGCATTGTAAATAATAAGAGGCAATTTAGGAACAACATACGTACTTTTTGTTTATATTTTATTTTAATGCTGCTAATCAAGGTAATTGATGATACATATAATTCATGTAATTTTATGATGTTTCTAATTAGTGATTTTATGAACATTTCATTATTATTATAATTAATGAGAGATGTTTCTAATATCATGTATTGTATATAATGCTTCGGTATAGAATGCTCGTTTGCGTGTATGTGTGACACAATCCGCTAAGTATGTCCAACATTTTGTCTCTTCTTTCCTTTTTGATCACTTGAGGACTTTCGGTTCGGCAGTACTTCAAGTGCCCCCATGCCGCATCAATATTGTACACTTACAAACATCCATGCTTTCGCCCCACCAGTGGCCGAGTGGTAAGACCGCCGAATGCTGGGATTTCGACTCGTCTTGGATCTCAGCGAACGGGCTGGCTGCATAGTTGGGTTTCCCATGTATGACGTGAATACCAGCTATTTTCTCTTAGAACATTGTCCGTGAAGGCAACTATTCCATTGGGTCGTGTGCTTTACCATATTTAGATAATGTAACGCATAACATCCATGCTTTCTCCAGTTTTCTGAACCAGGTGCAACAATGCGGCAACCAACGTCGCTAGCATTACATTGATCGCGTTCAAACGGCAGTTCTCGTCTTTTTATGTATTGTAGCAATTTGAATGGCGATCAGTTATTTTTTATAATTCAATTTTAAATCTTCCTGGACAGCATGGTGATTTGCAGAGGCTCAGCAATTTCTTAGTAAGGTTTTGTTATCCAAACATTATTTTGAAGTGTGATTAAAATATAATGTTTTACATTAAATTTAAATAATGACGTCATATCTATTATCTGCAGAATAAAAGTTTTGTTTCCTGCTTTGGCAAGAAAATATTTATTTACAAAATTATAAATTATTTATTTATTACAGATTATTTAAATATATCACAACTTTTTTTTCGGTTGTATATAGAAATGGTTTCTTTCATACTGAAAGGTGTTTATCGGAGTTTTAATTGGAAAAAAAAATTTTTTTTTAATTCTTTTAACTAATTTTTTCTTATTCAAATTAAATTCCGTGTAATTTACTGTTCCTTATAAGGAAGTCATGCGTTGTACATATCAGATTTTTTAGTTCAGTTTAATTTTTTTTCTTTTCAAATGCAAATACAGTTTTCACTCATTGTATGCATTTGTACACACGCGCGCAATTACACTACGTACAAGGGCCCATAAGCGGTTGAGAGGCTAAATCAATTAACACTGGTAGTTCGGTCCACCTTTGTATGCATTTGTGCACACGTACGGATTTACACTTCGTACAAGGACAATTATCGGGTGAGCGGCTAAATCCGTTAACACTGGTACTTCGGTGCAACTTTCGAATCCCGGGGAACGCGTGGGTGTTTTCGTAATTTTCGGCGTGTGTAACGTGTATGCATTACCTTCTGGACGCATACGTGAATAAAACAGGCGCAGCCCTCTCAGCTGGCGGTTTCTTACACGGCGTGGGTTTTTTCGACATTTTCGAAATGGGGAATGTGTATGCAGTATCTTGTGGATGTATACGAGAATGCGGATGCATACCCTAATAAAGCGGGCGCAGCCCGCTCAACTGGCATGCTTGCCAGCAGGAAAATCGCTGGACACTGGTAGTTAGGTCGAACTTCCGAATCCCGGCGAACGCGTGGGTGTTTTCGTGATTTCCCGCATGTGAAGTATATTGGATGCATAAGGGAAACAAGCGGGCGTCCCGGTGAACAAGCGGGCGCAGCCCGCTAACGCGCGGGTTTGCAACATAGAAAACTTAAACACTGGTATTTCTGTCCAACTTTCGAATCCCAAGCGCAGCCCGCTGAACTGGCATGCTTCCCAGCTAGAAAATTGCTGAATATTGGTAGTTAGGTCCAACTTTCCAATCCCTGCGAACGCGGTGGCTGAACACTGGTAGTTCTGTCCAACTTTCGAATCCCGGCGAACAAGCGGGCGCAGCCCGCTCAACTGGCATGCTTGCCAGCTAGGAAATTGCTGAACACTGGTAGTTAGGTCCAACTTTCGAATCCCGGCGGACGCCGTAGATGAACACTGGTAGTTCTGTCCATCTTTTTAATCAGGGCGAACAAGCGGGCCCAGCCCGCTCAGCTGGCGGGGTTGCCCGCTAGTTTATATTAAAATCTGTAAATTTTAATTAATGTGAAGTATTCAATAAATATAAAAAATCTTCCACTTTTCTTTTGCTTTTTCAAGGCAGCATAATTAAAAACGGAGACAGGTCCATTTATTTTTCCCTTGCAAATTAGTTTTTTTATTATTATTATTATTATTATTCGGTAAAAAAATACTATAAACGGAGATTATTCACCATTTTAGTTTCACCTAAAGATAGGTTGGAAAAGTACAATTTTGATGGTTGATATATTTTAATTATTAAATAATGAACAAAATTCGAAAAAAAGAATAAATGCAAATTATCTTTACCACTTATAACAATATTACATTAGTAGACGCATTGCGGTAGAAGCTTTGATTACGCGCAAAAAAAGTACGTAAATTGCTTTCCGTATAGTGTGTTTCCAAGAAAAGTAATGTGCAACCAGGTAACTAACTATACATGAAGCAAATCATTTTTATGCGGAAGTCATTAAATGAGCCATAACAATTATTTTCTAAGGGTAGTTCAAAAGCTCCCTTTCCATTTAAATCCCAGGCAATGAGTTATAGATCCATTCTTTTGCTTAGTAAAAGGAAAAAAAAAAGAATGAAAAAATGGCAGACCTTCTTTAATGCATCCTTGTGCTTATAAATGCTACATTGCAAACCTATCGAGCTTTCGTATTTTTGTTCTGTTAGGCAGCGTGAAGAATGTTAATGTTACGGCAGAATTAATCTTGTTGCGCGACTTTGTTTAGTTGTATAAACACTGCTTGATTTTTTCGTAGTAGTAGTCGTCTTGGGATTATGTTCCTGCTCGTTTTTGAATCAATTCATCCAAGTCATCAGTTGAATTGAGTGGTGTGGTTATACCATTCAAAATAACTTTTTCCGCATTCTGTTCTGGCAGATGATCTCCGTCGCGCTGCATTCTTCACGTATGGATTATTTTTTGCTGAGTTTCGCCTATTTTTTTCTCACCTTGTTTATTCAAACAAACGGGTGTGTTATTCAATCATTGGTTCCGTTGACGATGACGATTATTTAGAAGTATGCGGAAATTTTGGATGAGAAAAGAATTTTGTTGTTTGTTAGTACAAAATAATCTTTTGGAAATTTCCAGATTTATAATTCAGGAAAACTAAATCGATAAAAATCCACCTTTTATTAAAATTTCCCCGGAACTATGTATTAGGGTTTAAAATAAATAAATGAATGAATTATGCTGAAATAATTACATTTTTTGGTGATATTTGCAGGAAATTTTACTATAATGATTAAGTTTGTAATTTTTTATACTTCTTTTTTACTTTGATGGAATCAGCTCTCTTGTTATATAAATATAGGAGTAATTTTATCGCAGGACTAGTATACTTGAATATATTATGAAAATATACGTAAATTACTTGAGTAATGTTAAGAGTCTACTTGTGACACAGATTTCCATTTAAGTGGTAGCCGTTTAGAGATATTAGTATACTTCTCTTAAAAGCAGTGTCTGTCGTCAAAAGAAGTAAAATTTAATAAAGGCACCATCCGTCTTCCATATTGTTTGTGGAGTATCAAATATATAACGAATAATGATTTTATTGTCTAAGAAAATAGTTTCAAAGATTAACTTTCTTTGGATCTGAATCTAACCTGAAATCTTAAGTGATAATTTCGAGTTTTGATTTGAAATTTGATGTGCGTTATATTTTTACGTCTAAATTTTTATGAAGCCAGTATTAAAATAATCTTAACGTTTACAATAATTTGAAAATAATGACAAATTTATATATATATTTTTTAATTCCGTGATTTTTAAATTAAATTTAATTCGTAAAAGTTATTCGTGACATTCGCTCTATATTTGAAAAGTTTTTCAAAATTCCGACGACTGTAAGGATTTATTTATTTTTAACTAACCGCTTATTTTATGTTCGATAGCTTTACTGTCTTTCTCCTTTTCCGTTTTCCTACGAAAATGCAAATTTTAGTTCGCGCGTATTCAAATGAAATAGAAAGAGAGTATTTAAAGGAAGGTTTTAAAATGTTGAATCAGAACGCGTTCTGCTTGTTGAAAGCCACGTTACTAGTTGAAACTCTTGATTGTAATCTGTCTGCGGCTTTGCGTTTTTCTCTCCATTAGGCTCGTTCCGCTGGTATTGGGTTTGAGCGAACTTGCGCGTTATTCATTCTGTGTAGTCTTTAGATTCATTACTTTTAAATTACGCCATAAATGCTGGCTGGTTTGTAAGCACAAGAAATACCTTCTGTTAAATTATTCTAAGTTTAAAAAAAGAGTCTTTTATACCCTTCGTACGTCTCTATCTGGTTTCTGGACATGGCGATAAGTCGCTTAATTTTAGATTACGTCTCAAGTTTAGTTTATGCTTCCAAAAAAGGTGAGACTTTATACGGCAATAAAATTTCTAAACTAATAAGAGACTGCCAAAAAAATCGATTTTCTATTAATGTTTGAATAATTACACTGCAGGATGTTCCAAAGGAAACTAACTGTCTTGTATTCATGTAAGTTGTATAGAAAATCACGAGATCCCACATACCAAACCTCTTCATTGTGAATCGAACTCGGGGTGAATTATCAGTATTCAAGTATCTTATCCAGACGGCCATTCATGTGTCGCATGACAAATGGACGAATACAAGAAAAAGAATTTTTATCTAGTCGGGGAAGATTTCAGCTTAGCTGTGCGCAAAATGCTTTATGATTGAAAATCGAATGTCTTTTAAACTAATAATATAAATAAGGAATATGTTGTATATTCGTTATATTAACTCCCAGGTTTATTCAGTATAAATTAATAAATAAAACAGAATAAATTATAAATTTTGGGGCTAATAAATGTTCCGATCATCTTCATTTGGAGGGAAATACATTCTTAATAGATTATTATGTGATGATTGGAATGAGTAATGGATGAAATTTAAATTTAGTTATCGAGATTTTTAACTGATGTATGTTACTTTGACTATTCTAACATTTTAAAATTGTTACAATGCGTGTTGTATTGCATTACATTAATAATTATTTACATGATTTCATTATTTTCGTGATTATTAGGTTTAATGCATTTATGTTCAAATTTACTTTCTCTTACGTTAAATTCCTATCGGAAAATTTTAAGAAATTACTTTTAATATCTGGCTTAGTAGAATTTATTGCATGCTATAACTATCGGTATTTTATTTTTCGTTTATTTATCTCTACATATTATTTATTTATAGTTAGTATGGAATAGCACGTAAAGATTTTTTTTTAAATACTGTAAAAAATGAGTGATTGCAGATAAAAATAGTGCTGACTGAATAGCATTGCCGCTAGTACGGTGTTTAGGAATATAGATTAGGCTCTTCGAATATGGCAGAAGATGCAAGCGCTATCAGTCTAAGGAGAGGGATGCCTTCATGGAGTACTCTTTGTGGGAAACTGATTCATATTCACGTTATAGATAGAGAAAAACCACGAGAACCGATCATTTAGCCAGTCCGTTCGCCTAGGATCGAACTCATTTCGAACTCCCAGTATTTAGCGCTTTTAACTACTCGGCCGCTAGTGGGATTATAGAAACAGGACTGGAAGCTTTATTAAAACCTAAAAAAGTGGAGAAAATTCATGTATCGTTTTGCTTAAGAATGTGATAACGTAATCAAACTGTTTATATCTAAAATTTACATGGAAAACATTTTAATTACGATTTTTGTACGAGGTTATTAACGTTAGAGTGCATTTCATATATTTCTCTTTACCGTTTCTTTCTATGTTCAAGATACTAAATTATGAATTAATGAAAAGAAATTACAGTATTTTAGGATATATGGCAGGAATTCGCATATTTTGACTATAATGTTTTTCTTTTCATTTTTATTAGTACGTGTACAAAGTTTTTTTTTTTTTTTTTTCATACTTCGACATTGATTGGTGTAATGTATTGGTTTGTAATCGTCTTGTGCGATTGCTGACAATGCTGAGTTGTGTTCTTTATACCAAAATTCAGATTTGCTGTTAATAGTTTTTTCCTTGGCTATTGTAGTAACTTATGGCAGTTTTTTTGATAGGCTGTTTTTTGTTCCGTCAACTTCCTTTCTGTTGAAAAAACATCTTGCTTAATCGAGATTCTGATTGAAGACCTTTCTTTGTCTTTTTGTTCCGCTATAGCAGATTTTTACAAACGGATATCTAATCCGTTTTATTTAATGAATTATTTTTATATGTGCGCTTTTAATTACAGTTTTATCATAGGATGGTGCTTTACTTGGAGTCTTAAATCTATTTTAAATTATTTATTTTTCAACGATAATTAGCTTGTTACAACACAATATTATTCTAAACTGGAAGAAAAGAAAGTTGAGAATTTTACTATATTTATATAGGATGGTTAAGAATTGGATTTTTCAGATTCTGCCAAACCACAGGAGGACTATATGTCTGAGGTGGAGATGCCTTCGTAAAGGGTTTTTAAAAAGAAACTGTCTTATATTCATGTTATACTTTGGGAAATCGATAAAACTTCCATGCAGCCAATCCATTAGTCCGGATTTAAACCCGGTTCGAATTACCAATTTATCTCTCGGTCACTGGAAGAAGGGTATTGTTTCTGCTGAAGACGTCTCTTTCTCTTTTATAGAGCATCGAGTAATAAGTCGTTACTTTTAGGATCACTGGCCATTGATTCTGAACGTTTTCAGGCCTGGAATACTTCATACCTGACAACTGAATTTTAGTTAATGAAATACTTAAAAGATAGGGGTATGAAGAGGTCACACTGTGGCTGTGACATATAAGTAACTTTAAAAGACCTACATGACATGATGCCTACAGAAATACTGCTGTATGTTCTCCATAAAGCCTTAGTTCGTTTTCTTGTCGCTATATTCAGCATTTCTTATGAGGTATTTTATGTTATGTTGCAAGTAAAGCAGTGGTGAACTCGCAGTTAAAACATTGCGCAGTAAAATTCTTTAAAGCCTTTTAAATTTTACACATTTCTGTTCTAAATGAGTTATTTTACTTTGCAGTTATATTGAAATACATTTTTTTTTTAAATTTCTCCTGAGTTTGGGGTTACCTTTTGACCTAGTGATATTACAATTTACTTTGTTAATTAACTGTTGCTTGTAACATATAACGCCTATAATAAAGGATGTGCAAAGTAAAGGAATTCACTGTAATAATTAAAAGCAGCAGGTTCATTATTTCGAATTCATTATTTTCCTCCTGGAATGTCATATTTGTGGAACTCAAAATAGAACTGAGAGTTGTATGAATACGGATTATTACTTAAATTATCACATGGAAAAATAAATACCCTTTATTTTTTCCTACTCTATTGCTGTTTTTAGTTCAAACTTGAGACTTAATTTTGTTGTTAAAAAGAGCGAGGAAGCTGTGCCAATAGCGTACATTTTCCAAAATGCGCGGTTGAGAGCTCTTCGGTATTCTGCTGTTATGTAAGAATGTTAGCAGCAGTAATTTAAACGCCTCCAACTCACATTCTATCTTTATTTAAGCAGAAACCACATGTTATTACGTAAAATCTAAATTAGTAGCAACAACAAATGTTTCTGTCGTAGTTTAAAAAAAAAAAAAAAGTTTTTCTCTGCATTCTTTGGACAAGTTTCAACTTCTGTATGACGAAATCCATATTTGTAAGATTCTGAATAATCCATGTGTGGAGGCGTCTGCATATAAATCTATCAAACCAATTATTGCATGTAGAGTGTGGAAAACAGAAAGTTAATGTAAGGCAGTTAGCTGCGATTAATTTTAAATCTAGTTTTAAAATTTTTAGAAGTTCAACAAATAATCATTCATTTGGACATAAATGAAGTCATCCTTCCAAATCTGAAAGAAACTATATTTTTATATAAACATCACAGTAATAGTATATTGCATGAATTAAAAAATATGTGTATGATAAATATGTTATGTGTATGTCGATAAGTTATATTCTTGGATAATTGTGATTGGGAAGATGTCCAGATTGGCTGAAAACATTCCATTGTTTATCAGTTTACATTTGCCGTATCTCTAACGTTAGAATTTCAATTTAACTACCATTTTTCCATTTTTCAGTCACCGCCCCCCCTATAGGTTCCCAGCCCTTTCGCCAAGATCCGAACTAGAGTCAAACTGACAATATTCAGTAGTTGCAATTAATGGGCTACTCTAGGTACCAGTGATCCAGTGATTGAAACTACCGAATACTGGTAGTTTGATTCAGGTTCGAATCTTGGTGAGCGGGCTGGCTGCATAAGTTTTTTTATGGTTTTTCCATGTGTAACCTAAATACAAACCAGTTTACAGAAAGTCCTCTACAAAAGTATCCCATTTCATTAGCCAAATATCCTGCCGCATGCTATGCTGTGAACAAATAAACAAGCAAGGTTCAACTTTCAAATATTAGATTATTTGTGATGTGATACAGTATATTATGAATTGCCGAAATTTTCATAGCAGCTACTCCATTTAATTGCAAATACATTTTTTAATATCATATTAGTTTCCATGACTTATCATTGTGTATATTTAAAGCCTTTAAAGCTTCTAAAATTATTTTTGAAATATATGACTCTACATCGTATTTTCTGGTTATCCGCATATTCGGTTTCAACTTTTGGTAAAATTTCCCGTTCTAGGCATAATTTCAAGTATATATGCGACAATAAATAACCCACGCATGCCCATACCATATACGTGCTTCAGTACACGCGAATTTAAACGCGTTATGTTTAACGAGTTTCGCTGGACGCTATCTCCTTGGTGTAAAAGTGTATATATGTAGTATAGGTTCTTTGTTTTTGTCTCATAATTTTTTTTAAGTTATTTATGAAGCGAATAGTACCTGTGAGCCGCAAAGGCAATCGAGAAAAAAAAATTTTTTTAGTTAATGTACAAAGTCGCAAATAAGTTGGCGTCTTTTCGTAGGAACGCAGACAATGAAAGTACGCTCAACTGAACGAACGTAATTAAGTAATCTGGTTTTTTGGTTTGAATTTATTAAAACTTATTTTCAAGTATTATCACTCAAAATCATTTTGTTATTGTGTCCCTGACTTTTTATACGGAATGTCCCATAATTTTACATATATATTTTTTAAAATTATGTAAACTTAACAAAATTTACGTACCAGAGTGCGATTTGGCTCTAAAGACTTAATATAGAGCCCTCCTGAGAGTAAAAGGTCATCAAGTACATATTAATTTAAATTTTCACCGCACTCTTCCATTGATTTCGCGCAAATATGCAACTATAAATGCTTTAAAACAAAATCAGAGTTCACAGTGGACTTTAATTGCAGTAATAGCTATTACTACTATGCAGATTAAAATCTTCTCTCTCTCTCTCTCTCTTTTTTTTTTTTTTAATTGTGTGATACGAAGAGCGCTATATGACATAGAAATTTTGAGCTAAAATTTATTCTTGTGCCAAAAAAAATCAGCCCCTTTATGCGTCAACCATATTCTGATACACCAATTTGTTGCCTTTATTAAGGTTTTGAAAAATGTTCAAGTGAAACACCGTGCAGCTGAAAAGCTTTGTTGTATTGTTAATGATTAAACTTCCTTTGTAAATTTAAACTGCAAAGAAATAATTCATGCAAAAGAATAATAATTACTATTATTATAACAAATTTTTGCAACACCTTTTGTCAGCATTGAGTTACAGACCATATATGCAAAATGAAATCAATTAGTATAGTTAAGTGATTTTTTTATTACAACCACGTTTGCTTAGATTATTTGAATATGGAAAAGTGTACGAAGGCTATCTGCTTAAGAGGAGGGTGTGACTTGGTCAAATCAATAGTAAACTTTACATGCATAACAGTACGGAAGGTAAATTCTTCTGGAAAGGAGTCAGTTTTTCATTGATCAAAAACTATTTTCTTCTCAATTCAGTGTACTTATTCAATAACTTAAGCCAGCTTTAAATTTATTCCCATATTAAATATTTATAGCCAGTGTAGTCTTTTTAAAAATAATTTATCTTATTTCGGATTAAAAAGAACTAAAAAGTAAATGAAATGTCAGAAAAATTTAAAAAGAGTCAAACGTCGATTTTTGTTTCATCATTGCATAAAATAATGCGAAATGGTTTTTCTCTAGTACTGCATCACCACATTTGTAAACTAAAGAACTGACTGACACGTACGAGAGACACGCCAATATTAAGTGTATAAAATTATGCAAAAATGAGCCCTGGGTTGGGGTTTGTATTTTAGAAAGCTCTATGGATTTCGAGGGATCCTGTTGTCTGACTTCCTTGAAATCTATAGAATGTGTAAAACCACTGCCAATCCGATGTCGATTTTTGCCAAATTTTGCATTAGTAGTGGGGAAGTTTTTTAATTTTGTGCTGGTAATTTTACAATTGGCTTGATACTTAAAAGGAATTTTCTATGGATACGATCTTCTTTTACCCAATGTCAGTTCGTTTGATACACTATTTCGTTTTTACTTCTGATGGGTTTTTTCTGCATTAAGCGTAATGTGTAATGCCACCGTTTTACGTAATTCTGCTTTGATTGCTGTTATATAGTAGATTTATTAACATGACGTTAATTTAATAATTAATATTCTACCCTCATTCTGCTTATATATCTAAATTATGAGTAGTTTTTAGTCGCTGTATTTAATTTTTTTTTTGAGTAATTTATTGGGAACACTGCAAAGTGGATTTTCAAAAATGCATTTATGTTAGTACGCATAGAATACTCTTAACGTATTGGGATTATTAGGACGCAGTCAAGTGAAATTGTGTTTATTGAAAATTACAGAAATGACTTTAAAAATTTAGAGATGCTTCTTCCTATGTGTAATGTAAATACGAGCCAGTTTCCCTTAAAAAATGTTCCACGAATGCATATTCAATTCTGAAAACGTTAAAGGAACGTGGCGAACATTCTGAAAACGTTAATGGAAAACAAAACCCATACTCCGATGAAGCTGAAAAAGGTCATCTGCACGTGTATGTGAAACACTGTTTCCACATCACGTAAAATGATTCGTGATGCCGTTCCGGTGGCTTTACGCTTGGTCGTGGGGCTGTGTATCAACAGTAACATCGATAACAGAAGCATAAATTTAATATGTAAAATTCTTTTATTGGAAAACTCTGTACTTGAGTTGTAAAGTTGTTTTTATTGCAAAACTTTGAGACTTCAGCAGATTGTTTTTTTGATTATTTATATTCAAAATGCAATGGAAAGGAACTGGGACGATCGCTAGTAACAGTTTCTAATGAAAAGTACAGGATACACATCCCTTTCTAAGTGGGTGACTCTGAGACTGGCAGTCAGCACTGTATGAATATTGAATTACGTGATTTTTTAATATTTTATTGTAACAAACAGTAATCTTGCTTTTATTACTTAACATTTTGCACTTGTGTGAAAGTGTTAGTAAGTTGTTTTAATGCCACATTAAAATATAATTCAAAGCCTACGTAGCTTTATCATACCTACCTAGAAATATAAATGATTCAGATAATACCCTCTGTTATGTTTATCTTGTTTTAATTGCAAAATTCTTTTCGTGTCATCATTGACCTTTGTGTGACTCCCTGTTGGTAGAATTTTAAATGGCAGATGAAATGTAATAGTCGAAAAACTTGGTCTTTTGGGTGGCGCGATCTCATAAAAGCTACCATCTTTTGAAAGTTTTTTAAGAACTTTCATTTATTATCCATACTGGTAGTAAAGCTTTGACTTGTAATGAAAAAGTAAAACATGTCTATCACGATTCTCAGAACTAGTGCCTTAGCATTGGGTGGTACAGACCTTTTTAAATGTTCACTAAATTCCTATGGGTGAGTCCACTTATGAACTATTGTTGCAGTTTCTACGCATATTTTAAAGATGTTCTGGTATTTATACAAATGAAAAGATTATCTTAATTTGATTTTTATTCTTTGTTGACATTTCGTGACTATCCACCTTATTGGGAAAGTTCAGAGCGGGAAATGAAGGTGCTACAGATTTATTTACATAAAACGCAAAGATTGTCTTCTTTAATTATAGGTTTTTTTGGCATACTATGAGAGCATCCGCCCCATTGAGATTGTGAAGGAACTCAAATAAGATGCTGTCAGTAAAGCATCAAGTAGAGTACATGCAACAGACAAGAAGATCTTGCATGTGCATTCCAATTCAAATAGCAGCTTTTTTTTTTTTTTTTCGTGTGTGTGTGTGTGTATGAGTGTGTGGTTTTGTTTAAATTGAAAGAAACCTTAAAAAGTTCTGATTGATTACAGAAAGAAATTATGTAGAACTCTTTTTCTCTTTTCAAAAAGCCTATGTAAAGTATGCCATAAATAGGAATAAATAAGAGTACCTTGTGTCTTTGACTTTCTTAAGCTGTATTTTTTATTTGAATCATAAGTGCACTACTTTTAGCACTCTAATAAAAATCATATCAAAAATCAAATATGTAAAACACCTGTATATGGCAGTTGATGGTTAAAAAGTTTTGTCGTGTTTTATTATTACCTTATGTTTTCTTTCGCATTTGATTCAGCGCGTATATGCAGAAACATTTACAAATACGTAGAGTGATCTTTGTTACAAAGTTGTTAATTTCTAGTTGCAAATGTTGTGACAAACGTTTTTAGAGAACAATTTAAAATTTTTACGCAAAGTAAATTAACGTGGTCCGTTGTAGGTTTTGATCCATCCTCCGGTGTGTTCTGCGTCGAAATAGGGGCGGAGCTGCACAGTTAGTGCAGTAAGGCTGTACCTGCGTATGAACAATGGTGAAATTCCGGTGTCGTGTCCGTCCACTTTTTCCGATACTTTTAGGTCTTGCTGAAATCACCGAGATCTCCGAATTTATTTTTTCTTAAAAAAAAAAAAAGTCCATCCTATTTTCAGTGCATGTGCAAAAATGCTGTTTTTATAATTGAATTTTTATTTATTATTTCCTGATGCTTTAGGATATAAGTTATGAGTAATGGAAAAAAATGACATGGTATATTTCATCAAGTTAGATTATCATCAATAATAAATTGGATATTAATAAAAAATTGACAGTAATGATCTAAACAGGAGTCTGAAATAACCTCAGTTAGGTATAAGATTCAAATATGTCAACTCTAGTTCAATAAAAGAACGCTTTATTAATTAAATATTTTTTGAAACTATTTTCCTTCACCTTATTTTTTTTTATTATTTATTGAGCTACAGATGCTCTCGTTATTTTTTAATTTATTCAAATTTATAGTATTATGAATTCTATTGCACTGAATCCTATTATCTTCAGCGCATTACACCATATCCACATCCGAAATCACTGGTTTAAAATGCGATAGCCAACTTGCGGCGAAAAATGAAAAACTTTGATTATAAGCTTAATTATTTCCTCATTTCTCTTAGCTATAAATAACAAAATGTGAGATGTCAAATGACTGATGTCGCGTTTCATCTTCGCAAATAAACATTGGAATTTAATGTCCGTTGTCCTTCAGAGCAGCAGAATACTAGGCGTGGCGTAGCCAGTATCTACTCTCAGCTTAGCAGAGTTGTAATGCAAGGCAGCTCGAAGGCCGTTTGCTTCTTATTATGAAATAGTTTTAGATAGAAAGAACGTCTGTTACGCAAGTGAAGATGTCTGTTACTATGACTTACTGAGAAGCATCTGTGTCTGAAGTCTGAGCTGTATGTCATTTAATAAATTATTTAGACGTTACAACCGGAAAAAGGTCAGTTTTTATATCAGCTGTTTTTCCCCCCTGCCTTAACTTTTACATTTAGTAAATCTAGTTTCGTTTTGTTTATGGAACTGCATGGTAACAGAATTTAGTTCCGATAAAATTTCAAAGCAATGTTTTTTTTTTTTTTAAATATCATCATAATAATAATTATTAGTATTATAAGAACTATAAGACAGTAATTAGGCTCGTACTTCTTGAAAGTCACATGCTTGCTGTAATGTAATTAAACTAAACCAATAGGTCCGTGTTCATATAAGACTATAACACAGAAATAGTTATCTGTCTCTGTCATAACTTTCCTTTCTCTGAGCTTTTTTAAGAATTCTCTTCTTATGAATATCGTTGTACTGTATGCAGATTACTGAAACTAAGAATATTGTTTCTGTTCGTAGTGCTCTTCTGTATAAGAAAAGATGTAGTAACATAGACACATTTAATGTGCTTTTGATATGAAGCATCTTAGAGAAGATTCTTTTTGCTGATTTTAAGTAGTTTAATATTGGTTAAAAAGAAAATGTTAATTTATTTTCAAGTTAAAATTTCTCTCTTTGTAAAATGTAATAACTGGAGCGACAGTGCAACTAAAGCTTTTCCCCCCCACACACTCTAAAATTGATTCCGAGTGCAAATATCTACGGTAATTAATGTGTTAGATATTCAGAATGGAATATTTCAACTCGGTTTATTTTCTGACAAACGTTAAGGTATTTTTTATTACATTAAAAAATTAATTTCAGCATAGCAGTGGCGTAAACATGTGTTCAGTATTTTATTTCTTGATAAATTTGTTGTTACCATGAAGCTTTTAATGAAATGCATGGTATGCAAAAAAAATTTTATTTTTTTTTAAATTAATTTCTAAAAAATTCTGAATTAATTAAAAAAAAAGAAGATATGTTGAAAAATTCGTATTGTCAGCCCGACGTCTGAAAGTTATGTATATTTGTGATATCAGTACTTATAAGCAATGGTATCGCAAATTCAAATTAATTCATGTTTTCTGTCTGCATTATTAGTTTTTGGATTATTACTATCACTATTTCATTCATTAATCTGATATATACATTCACCTAAACTTGCATCATCCATACTGAAAATAGATTGTGAACTAAACGTAATGCAGATTCAGATTTTGATTATAATAAACAGTGTTGTACTATCGATGATTTTTTTTACGAGTTTTAGCATTTTTATTTTGTGTTATTTCAACAGTCGATTTCTTTCATTTGCATAATTTTTAGTCATAATTCCGTCGAACATCGACGCCAGAAAATAATAGAATTTTTCATTTGCATAATTTTTACTTCTCATAATTGCATCGAACATCTTTGGTGCCAGAAAATAGTAGAGAATTTCGAAACGAGCAAGCATAAGTAAAAATAATGTTTTCTATAGACATTAATGAATTATGTTAAAATTATAAATAGAGTGTAACGTAATGAAAGTCATGTCTTTTGAAAGTAGTAACAATTGTGAGTTATTAATAAATAATATTTCAATAAGAATAGTATGATTTTAAAAGGAAATGCCAACTATATTTAAAATGTTATCACTATCACTAATTTTTATTCCTGCTTAGTGTGCTGTGATGGTTAAATACATCTTCGGCTGAATACCTCACGACGAAATACGTGCTTCAAGCTCTTAATTTTGGATAAAAAAGTTATCCTCTCAGATGGAGGTCATTTCAGCTTGAATGGATATGTTAACAAACAAAATTATCGTTTTATGTGTGAGAACAATCCACAAGGGATGCACGAAAAGCTTTTGCATTCGCAAAAGGTGCCACATATCACACTCCTAACGCCTCTCTCGACGAAACTGGAAAGGAAAGTTTCACGAAATGAAACTGTCTTCCCAGAAGTTGTGATTTAACTCCCTTAGATTACTTTCTGATGGTTTATTTGAAATATGTTTTCAATGAAAACAAACCTTTTGACCCATTAAACTAAACATCGAAAGTTGAGTTCGTAGCATTAAGCCCGAGTTATTGCATACACTCATCGATAGCATGTGTTCACTAAGTCGAGGCGGACACTTAAATGAAATTTCCTTCAAAACATAATGTCATAAACTTTACTTCAAAATAATACAAAAAATTTGGTTGGACCTAAAAAGTTTTTATTTCATTTTAAAATCATATCATTCTTATTGGAAGACCCTGCATAAATATTTCGCAGTGTACTACAGTGTGTGTAATATTTAATGAAGTTCATGATGTAAGATATTGTAAAATTTCTTATTTTAAACATTTCAGAGGAAACGAGTCATATTTCAGTAGTGCATGTGAAAGAAAATGTCAATATTAACTGCAAATGTATGTGTAAATAATAAAAGACTGTCATCACAGATTTACTTAAATGTTATTGGAACTATAATTTGCGAGTCATTTCAGAATGTTTGAATTGCAAGAGAAGAAACGTTATCTTTATTTATTTCATTCTGTATGTAATCCTTGATAACCTATTTTTGTAAATTTTATTATAAAGTTTATCCTAAGTTTATTAACAGTTATTTAAGTTTTGTATCTTTCCTATCTTATTCTAATTTCAGCTTACAATTTCCTGCCAGGATGTAAATTCAGAAACGCAGTTAATGCAAATGAGAAAGAGTATTATTTAAGTCGTGACTTCACCGACTTCTGAAGAGAGAGTCTGATTCCCTGACTAGCGCGCGTTTGCCTTTTGGCTACGTCTCTCTTAGCTGTTACTACACTCGGCCATGCCTTAGGCCCTTGCTTGGCTTCGCCGATTTAATTAATACTTAGGGGCCAACTAGTTAGATCTCTGATTTCTTCGGCTATACCTTTAAATAGCTTAGTTAAGCTAGTTTTAGTTTAAATTATTATTATTTTAAGTTCTAACCCGAGTGGAGGCTTTGTGTAAAGTTCCAAGTAGGAACTGATTGTAAATATACTGAAAAATAAAGGGTTATAAACCCTCTTTAAGTCTTACGTGTTCTGTTCACACACTTAAGCGATTATTCGCTTGTTAGTGTTCGTGGGGTTCTAAGTTAGAACTTTAGATTTAAATAGTAAAACCCCACATTATTTATAATTTTTTTTAAATACCTTATAAGGTTTATCCTAATTTTATTAACAGTTATTTTTAGGCATCTTTCCTGTCTTTGTAGTGTCACCTCACAATTTCCTACTAGAATGTAATTTCAGAAACGCAGTTAATGCAAATGAGTAAAGAGTAGTATTTAAGTCGATGTTTCACCGACTTCGAGAGAGAGCCTGAGTTCCTGACTAGCACGCGTTTTCTTTTGGGCTACGTTTCTCTAAGCTACACTCGGCCATACTTTAGGCCCTTGTTTGGCTTCGCGACTTAATTAAGATTTAGGGACCAACTACTTAGAATCTTAATAGCTTCGGTTGTATCTTTCAGTTAGCTTAGTTAAGTTTAATTTCCTATTAATTTAAGTTCAAGCCCGAGTTAGGAGTTGGTTGTATCATGTTTATTCTGAGAAATAAAGGGTAGGGTTCGTCTCTGTTAACAAACACACTTAAGCTATTATTCGCTTATTAGTGTTTGTGGGGTTCAGGGGTTGAACACTGAATTAATTAAGCCAAACCCCACAACCTAATGGCTTATTGTCGCTATCTTAATGGCTATCTTATTATTATAAAGTTTATTTACGTCATTTCTCTTGACACTATTCCTACAATCTTTTTCTTTAGTTCTTAAGCTTAAATATTGTGTTTATTCTGTGTGGGATCAGCTTAAGCACGTGTTATGTTAGTGAATAGCGATGTGAACGTTTTGTAATGTTCATCATCATTTCTAAACGTCAGATATGTCTAAAAACCATAGATATTATCAAATGTTCAGATTTTCAAGTTCGTTGACATGTTGGGAAGGAAATTATCTGCTCACGTATCTGTTTACAGTATTCAGAGCATGCTCGAATATAACAAAGGCGTTGCCTTCAAATATTTCCAACCGTACTCTGAAACGGTTGGTGCTTGTCTTTTATCACCAATGTGTTAAATTCATCAAAGCGTATCCGCTAGTAAATCGCCCTTTGTATTTCATGTTTTTTGAGGTAAATTTTTGCGGTTTTTTTATATGAAATCGAAAAGCGAATCATTTGAAAAGCGACCCTTCGCATTCATGACAGAGACACGTGGACTTGGCTGTCTCTTCAAATAATGAATGTTTGACTTGTTTATTCTTGAATTAATAAAAAGAACAAAGCCACTAACAATGACATGCATTTTATTTATTGCTTGGAAAAGCAAGAAACACTGTCAAACAATTTTTTGATACTGAAAAATAGATCCCAATATCAAACTGACTCTTCCTTATTAAAATAGCTTACAATTTATTAAAACTATGGCATTATGTTTACTGCCTTATCCTGACAATCATATTTCTTATTACAAATCTACTATTTAAAGTGTCTCAGCACATGCCTATAAACTTAATATTGGAAGAAAAAATATTGTTTTTAATTCATTCATATTGTAATAATATCCTTGTTAATTATGTTTAATCTGTAGTTACACACTGAACCATCGATTGAGAAGTTAATTCAAAACCAGCTGCATGCTGCCACACTTTATCTTATCCAAAGCAACCTATTTGTTGTATTGCATTTGTCAGGAAAATTATTTTTCTAATTACCAAAGTTAAATTATTTTTAATATCAAAAGAGCATTTAATTATATACTATTTCTTTAAGAAAGCAAATATGTGATTAATATTTCCAGCATGTACAACTGGATTAATTAGGCGTATAAATTATTTTAGAACAATAGTAAAAAAATGTTTAAAAATAAATTGAGGTTAATATTTCGTCTGAACTTACGATATTAAGCAGTATGTAAGTCTAAACGTGCATTATACACTCATTGACATAAAAATTTGCGCACCAAGAAATAATTGGGGGATCGTAACGAAATTTGCCATGAAGGTACATGTCGGGTAGATATGCAAATGATTAGAAATGCAGATTGATTGCTCATTGCGTAACGCCACTAGAGGTCTTTGAACTTCGTTCTTCTTGGAGTGTAAAACCAGGTAAGCAGAGCTTGTATGAGTGTACTTAATCTTTTGCTAAGGAAACGCTGTGGTAGACATGCCGTTACGCCGTCATCGAAGCCAATATCAGCAGCTGTCAAGAGTTCGAGAGAGGAAGAATCATCGGGATGATGGAAGCTGGGTGGTCAGCTCGGCGACTAGCTCGTCAGTTAGGCCGCTCTGATTTTACTGTGAGGAGGTGTTGAAACCAGTGGACAGAAGAAACGTCATTACAGGGCGCCCAGGCTCAGTACGCCCTCGACAGACCAGTCGTCGAGAAGACCGTCACATCATACCACACGCACGCGTAGAGCCAAGTGCCGCATTGGCCGCTATCCAGACACAGGCGCAGCAGCTTCATTACGGGCCCCTGTGTCTTCCCGAACCATCGCAAGGCCCCTGGTTGAAGAACATCTGATATCGCGGCGCCCATTACGTATGCTGGCAATGACACCTACCCACCGACGCCTCCGTGTGGAGTGGTGTCGCGCACGACAGGATTGGACTTTAACGGAATGGAACCAGGTCGTCTTCAGTAACGAATCTAGATTCTAGTGATGACAATTGTGTTCGTATATGGAGGCTCCGTGGTGAACGCTTCAATCCTGCCTTCGTTTTACAGCGACACACCATTCCCACAGTTCGTGGATGGTATGAGGTGCCATTGCTTACGATACACGGTCACCCCTAATATTGTTCCATGGCACAATGACAGGCCAGCTGTACGTCCATGACATCCTTCAGCCACATATGTTACCACTCATGGCAGGGCTCCCAGGAGCCTGTTTTCAACAAGACAATACTCGGCCACACACAGCACGGATCTCACAAGACTGCCTCCGCCACACTAACACCCTTACCTATCCTGCTGGATTCCCAGATTTGTCACCAATCGAGTATATCTGGGCTCATTTGGGACGGCAAGTTGGACAGTCTACGAGACTGGCAAAATACCATACGGAACTTGCTTGCCTCAATGCTCGCTCGTATCGTATCGTGCATTTGCTCTAGAGGTGGTCCAACACAGTACTAAAACTTCTGTTCATGTGTACTTTTTTCTGCAATAAATTATCCTTTTTTCTTTGATTTTCTAATCACTTACTTTTATCAAAACGTAAAATTTTCGTTTCATTCTGAGATCTCTTTCTTGGTGCGCAAATTTTTGTGGCAATGAGTGTATTTAAAAAGAATTCAAATTTTAATCGCTGTTAGTTTTATAGAAATTATCTGTGCATTTGTAGAGAATTTGAAGCAGTCTTCTAGAAATAAACATTTTGTGTTAATAATTATTATTATAGAATATTTTTGCTTCCTGACGAGAGATCAGTATTATATTCTATCAAAATATCCAAAATATTTCTATAAAACTAATACCAGGCTGAAAATTTAAATTTTCTGTTAATGTATTTCTCTTACATCTGTTATTCACTTTTATTGTTTCAATGCTACATATTAGTTTAACCTTTCTGTTTCCATAAAAGGAGGGTTTTAAAAATTTCAAACTATCTTACTTTAAGTATTGTTTTCCTTTATCCGAAATAATTTGATACTAATAAAAAGAACACAAGTCTCAAAAGCATTTTCATAAATTACGCTATTATGACAACAAAACATGAGGACCTGTAAAGAGCTTTCTAAAAGCCCTTCACGTCACATGTAGGGATGATGGATACTTATGCGGCCAACATATTTAGTCACCGATAACAAAGTCCTATTTCTATTTTCGTTAGTTCTTATTAGCGAATGCGAAACTTAAGTTTCCTTGGTAAGAGATTTATTCTGTTTAGCGAATGCGAAATTTTAATATCCTTGGTGAGGGATTTATAATGTTGCCAAAGTTATACTTTAAATTCTAAGAACCCCCTTTTCTTTACGATATGCTAAGACAATTAAATTTAGGAACTATTTGTAGAATACTGCAATGTAAGCTAATAAAATTTGATATTGAAAAAAAAAGTGTTTGGAAATTTAATTTAGATGATTTATTTCATTTTTTTCCCGAATCTTATTTTATTTAGTTATTGACGTCAGAAACATACCGGAATTTTTCCAAACTTTATGAACATTATTATTTTTGGGAGTACATTAGGTTACTAAGTACTTATAACAACCACTCCTTTGGAAAGTGTTGTTACTGCAGCTGTTGTGTATCGGACTGCCGTACACTGAAAATCCATAGATCACCAATGATCCATACCGTAGACAGTAACAAATAATCATGAATTTGATAACTGTGTTCTTAATTTTATTTAATTTCAATAGTTCATCTAAATTTACTACACTCACCCGCGCTAGTGACGTATGGATTGACCACCAGTAAACACAAATCTTTGAAGAATAAAGCATAAATCACCAATGACTATCGTGTAATGTTCCATCACGTGTTGAATTTCTTTGTGTTTGTATTGCTAAACCTAAAGAATATGTATATGAGAAACATGCTCTCTTTTTAAAGGCCATTAGAATTTTCAATATAGGAAGCGGGAAAGATCATCTCTGATCTCGCCGGAATGCAAATCACGAATCTCCCATTGCTACCTGGATACACTAACGATTTATTCCCCATGAGTATGCACGGAAGAATGCGGTAATTCCGTATTTTCTCTTCACGTAAAAGTCACCAGTCGACCAAATACAAATGGTGACGGAATGATACCACCTCATGAGTGATTACAGCTTTGATTAGTACTTTTATCATTCTCTTCAATTTCGTATTTTAAAATCATATTCAAATTTACGTCACTGCGCTCTTTTGGAGACTTATGGATTGATTTGTTAGACTATGGAAGATCTTTTGAACGTATGGAGTGACATTAACAACCTGTAAGTTACTGATGACCAGTAGCCTTGACGGGCAGTGGTGTGATTCATTTCCATTTTAATTTAAAGTGTTACATACAAGTAAATTTACTGCGTTGCTGCCAGCTAGTAACCTGTGGGTTGACTCAAATGAACTTAAACCTATAGGTCACCAATGATTAGCATTTCGAAATGCACCGGTTTGCTTCGATTTAATTTATATATGTATATATATCTGAATTAAGTTTTCAGACAAAGGAGATTAATTTGTAGTTTTAATTCCATTACCATTTTGCATTTTTATTTTTCCGGTTTATTCTGCTGATGAATTCTCTTATTAATTTTATTTTGTTTAGCTATAATGTTAGACTTTTTTCCACGGTTTCAATTATTAATATTAGTAAGGAATTGTCTTGTTTTGATTCCAGTTTAATTTTATTTTTAATTTTGGATGCTTTATGTTTATATATATACACAGTCCAGTCACATTAATGTGACCATCTGTCAAAAGCCAGAATAACCACCTTTCGCAGAGCGGACTGCTGCGAGACGTGCAGGAAGAGAGTCACATAGGTCCCTGAAGGTGTTCTCTGGGATGTTGAGCCATGCCGGCTCTAATGCCGTGGCCAGCTGCGCTAGATTACGCGGTTGAGGATCCATGGCGCGAACAACTCGATCGAGATGGTCCCACAGATGCTCGATTGGGTTTAAGTCAGGTGAGTTTGCTGGCCAGGGGAGGACGGTAAACTCATCCTGGTGCTCTTCGAACCACGCACGTACACTGGCAGCTGTATGGCACCTCGCATTGTCCTGCTGGAAGATGCCATCATCCTGAGGAAAAACAATGCGCATGTAGGGGTGAACATGGTCCGCAAGGACAGATGCGTACTTGTATTGATCCATTGTGCCTTCCACAATGATCAGTGAACCTAGAGAATGCCAGGAAAACATTCCCCAGACCATAATGCTCCCGCCTCCAGCTTGGACCGTTCCGGCAATGGTTGCAGGGTGGTTCCTTTCAGAGGTTTCACGCCTTATACGCCAACGTCCATCTGTCCGATGGAGCATAAAACGCGATTCATCCGAAAACGCAACCTGTCGCCACTCAGTGGACGTCCAGCTGCTGTACTGGCGTGCAAATTCTAGCCTTCGCCGTCGATGAACAGCAGTCAGCATAGGTGCACGAACCAGGCGTCTGCTTCGGAGGCCCAGACGCAGCAATGTTCGCTGAATAGTACTTTGGGAGACACTTTTGGTAGCCCCTTGGTTCATTTTGGTGGTCAGTTGCTCAACGGTAGCCCGTCTATCTGCCCGAACGCATCTCCGCAACCGTCGTTCGCCTCTGTCATCTATGGCCCGTGGTGCACCACATTTGCCACGTCGCTGATTTTGGACAGTCCCATTTTGCCATGCACGGTACACTTTTACCACGGCGGCACGCGAACAGTTCACAAACTCAGCCGTTTCGGAAATGCTTCCACCCTTGGCCCGAAAGCCAATGATCATGCCCTTTTGGAAGTCGGATAAATCGCTTCGTTTCTGCATTACGCCAACGATTGAAATGTTTTCCGAAGCCCTCGCACACCCTTTATATACGCTCAACTGCACTGTGCTGCCACCTGCCTTCTGTGATTGGTTATTTAACTCTGACATGGAAAGTACGTGGTGGTCACATTAATGTGACTGGACTGTGTATATATATATATAAACTTACTGTACTATTTCACAGTGGTGGTCTATGGGTTGGCCTTAAGTGATCTTCAGCCTGTAGGTCACCGTCGATCAGCAATCTTGGAAAGGACCGGTGTGCTTTGATTTAATTTTAATTGAAAAGTATACCCAAATTGACTACACTGTCATTCACTGTTATTTTGTTAATTGACGCCAGATTCCCTAAAACTATTAGTCCACGATTGCGAATAGCATTGACGGGCACTGATGGCCAGCCTGAAGTTATTAGTATCCTTCGTTTAAATTTTTAATTCTATTTAAATTCCCACAGCAAATCGGTGATTTATCGGAGTGATAAAAAACACATCAACTTGTATGCAACAGATGACCAGCACATTTAAAAAGCAACCAGTATGTTCATTTTAACCGTAAAAAATTTATCTAAAATAGCTTCACTGCCTCAGATCTGTGATTTATTAGTTCAAACAGCCTTGTCGGACACCACTGTGCTTCTTTTAAGTTGTGATTGTTTTAATATCGATTTAAATTAATTGCACCGTCCCACAATGGTGACTTGTAAATTATCCCAAATGATCCTCAACTCATCAAGTCACTGGTAAGCAACAGCCTTGATCGTACAAGTGTGCTTAGATTTAAGTATCCATATAAATTGCCTCGCATGGGTGACATATGTGTTGATCTTCTTGACCCTCGGTCTCTGTTTAATTAACAGGCTTACTGAACATATATGTACTTATATTTAATTTTAAAACTAAAATGCTATCTATATTTTGTGCACTGTTTCTCAGGTGAACTGTATGCTCGGGTCACCTTATATGTTGACTACAAGTGTTTTTTAACTTCTAAGTAACCGATCACCACTGCCTTTGATGGACATTTACATTTTATTTTTTTTAATAGTTTACCCAAGAGAAATAATTTTAGATACGTATTATTCATTATATATCCAATTTATATATAATTTCAATAGCATCAGCAGCAGTATTTTAATTGATAAAAAATGTTCTTAATACCACATATTTTATAACTGGCACAGAATCGTATGGTTTTTATGTCCTCCGTGCTGTCTTTATCTCTCTCTCTCTCTCTCTGGCTCTCTCTCTTTTTTTATTTTTTATTTTCTTTATTTATGGAAATGACGTCTTATGTAGTGGGAAGGACATATAGGTTATCTTAATAAATTCAGTGCATTTCTGTTATGATTTAACACATTTCCCATAAGTATTGAATTTTTTATTTATTTGTTATTCTTTTCCAGTTTGGATTATCGTAGGCTCTTACAAATGTTTTATTACTAGTGTGTGAATTTTCTTCATCAATTCTGCTTCTAAGATTGCTAATATGATTTTTATAGTCGTCATTCATTATTTTAAAATTCATAATTTAATAGAATTGTACCAATAAGGTCATTAATATGAGATTTAATTGCGTGATCTTATATAAATGCATGTAAACCAAAAATGAACCTAAAATAAGGAAAAAGAAAACATCAATTAGCAGTGCACTTAATAGTGTCTGCGACTAACACTACAGCAAAAGAAGAATTTTTGAAAAGAAAATGAACAAATCTAAATTGTTCTTTTGTGTAATTATAGTAATTCAAATGTAATTATAGCCGAGAAAGATAGAAATTTTACGTAAATTAAAATCTGATTAAGCCTTAGAAAGTGAACCCTTACCGAGTATACAGTTCATCTACTGACGAATCCTTTAGTAAGTGAACTATATGCTGTTAGACACTGAAAAATAAAGACAGATTATGTAAATTGTTTGGCCTTTGATGTCTTTTTCAGGATTGGCAGCAACATAAGTTAATTAAACGATCAAGAAACAGGTTTCGTACTCCTTATTTGCAATAGGAATCGTGAAGAAGAAACTAAATTCGCGAGTAAAATTTATAATAATAACGAAAATAGAGTAACTCGGAAATAACTAACAACTCTGTTATTAGGGAAAAAAAATGTCACATGGTAGTTATAATTTTTTAGAATAGAATAATATTTCAGTTGTCTGCCGGGTTAGGGTAATAAAAATTTTAGGAATAGATCTTATAATATTGTACTTATTTTGAACGGTTCTCGAAATTCGTTTCGAATATCAAATCTGCAAATAAAACTTAAATGCATGCAAGGTGTATTAAAAGTTCATATGAAGCATAAAATATTAGGTGAGAGGAAATGCCTGTTCTCAGTAAGTTTATTTCTGAGCAAAAGATTTTTTTTTAATAAATGAAAGTATGAAAGCCTAAGTACAAATAGCGTTTTAGATATTTAGAAGAAAAAGTGCTCGACATTACCTCCGCTTCAAAGTGTTAGACAACTTAGCTGAGTTACTGCGCCTGCGACAATTGATTATAGCTCACACGTCATATTTAATGGTATTTTTCTGTTCCAACGGCGTAGAAGTCTTTGGTTAGTATAGTTCTGCTTTTATGTATCGCACCAAAGAAAATCCACTGGAGTCAAATTAGAGGATCTTGGAAATCAGTAGATCTTGTAGTGCTTATTAATGAAAAAATCAGTAGAGTTTAGTCAAACTGTCGTGTGTGGTGAATAAAGTGGCTGCTGAGTGTGTATGTTACTGTAAAAGCCAAGCCCGAAGTCTGGTAAATCCTAGGTCTTACTGATGAAACCTAGCTTTTAGCAGACTTCGGGCTTTTATAGTAACATATATGTTTATATAATACAAAACCATATGGTAAAAATGTTTAAAGTTTCATAGATTTTTTTCCTAATGGTAAAAGGAAAATTACCACGATGGAAATATATATGTATAAACAAAATAATAAAATTAAAATAACTCCTATTAAATTGTGCAATTTAGCCAAAAAGTTAAGAATTTCATCATTATGATTATGAGTTATATATTATGAAGCTCTAGTTAATTTACGTGTCCTCGGCTACTAGAACCTTAAGGAAGTGTCCAGCAATTATTCGTTGGTCTTCTTACAGTTATAAAATGTAAATCTAAAGAAGGGTTAAAATACCCTTTTAATTAAGTGAAAGAAATGCTAACTCACGGCCCCTCTCGGGCTTACAGAAAAGCCTCCACTTGGCTTTAACATCAGGTAGAAAATAAGAAACTAAACAATGGTGACTTGTAAATTATCCCAAATGATCCTCAACTCATCAAGTCACTTCTAGCTAAACTTTAGCCGAAGCTGTACAAAGGGTAACTGACCGAGTTGGCCCGTAATTAAACCTGACCGGTGAATACTAACAGGCACATAAGATTACGGCCGTACGTAGTAAGATAGGCTTAAAGCAATAATGTGTCCCGAAGGCAGAACACGCTCTACTGAGAACTTCTGAGCTCATCTATGGAAGTGACTAAATTCCCCATTAAATACTGCCCACTAGCGGTCGAACAGTAAAGTTGCTGAACACTGGTAGTTTGGTTCGAATCCCCGTGAACGAGTTGGCTGCATGGGCGTTTTCGTGGTTTTTCCCATGTTTAACGTGTATACGAGCCAGTTTTCCTTATGAAGACCTCCACGAAGGCATCCATCCCCGTATGTAGATAGCCCTCGAGAGGTTTGCCGTAAACATATACACACATCTAATTAAATATTAGTTTTACTTCATTTACATAAGACGCGATACTGAAATCTCATTTTGCCAGGGAGTAGGCGGAAAACAAGAATTTAAAGGAAAGGGTCTAAAAATTAAAAGTAACTATTAATCATAATTTTCTTCAAATAGAAAAAACTGCGTAAATGCTTGGTTATCGCTGCATTTCAAACTCCGGTTTCAGTATCTTTGTTCCTGTATATCAAAGCTATTTGAATCAACCTTTAAGGCTATTTTTGGTAATGTTACGCGAGTAATAAACTTCACGTTTTAAATTAGAGCAACTATAAATTTGAAAGCATGGAGGGGGAAGAACTATTTATTGACCTGAAAAAGACCTCTTGTTCGCTGAAGGAAATTGTTAAGAAGGTTCGAGAACACGACAGAGAAAGTTAACGCAGTTTCAGTGCTTGAAATACATGAGTTAGGTTATTTGAATGGCATTGACCTCTAAATGTTACGATGCGACTTGTAATAACTGTGTACAGGCTTTGCTTGAATTAATTGCATTGAGAATATGAATGCTCAGTTGACTCTGACAACAGTTCTCATTTTTTGTTTAAAGAGATCCAGTTAAGATATGTCACGAGTGTCATCTCAAAGCGTGCATTGCTTAGAAGTAGTGCTTTTTAACTTTATATAGCTTAGAGTCCTAATAAAATTATAGCCTGCCTTACATAAGAACATGTTAAGACTTTAGATTATAAAATAAACCTGTGTAAGGAACAAAGAAGTGTTTCTTCAGATAAAAGCAGATTTAAGGGAAAGTCGACGGATGTATAATAGATAAATGGGTTACATATTTGCATATTTTGTGTGTTAAGCACATTTTCTTAAAGTTCGTAACATATTATCGAACTGTGGTGTCTGTAAGCTTATAGCTGCTGGATATAGAATATGTATAGAATTAAGCCGTGATCGCACATTTATTTTAAAGTGCACATAGTGTTGTTTTCGAATGTTTCACTTCTCAACAAATCGATGCAAAATATTTTAGTTTTTAAAGTAATTTTAATGTTAATAAATTTTTGCCCAAAGGGCGTTAGCCAAGAAGGGCTATTAATTTCGTTTTGGCATTTTGCGTCGATTCAGTATAAGCGGCGAATCACTTTTTAAATTGATGCCACCAAATATTAGAGCCCTGTATTATATTTAAAGAAATTAAATAATGAAGAATCTGCATAAATGTATGTATGTTTCTCGCATTGTGATAAAACAACGGCACCTAGAGCCATCCAATTTTGAATAACGTACGTCTTCACCCGAATATGGGCATCTGGAAGCCCAAATTTGGAATTGGTTTTATTATCTATACTATATTTTGTAAAGCATTTATGAGTTTTTGATTAAGAAACTCAACGATTTCAAAGCGGGCAATGGCAACACTGTAAGGGGGGGAAACATTTTTATCTCCAACGCGCGAGACTGTGTATCGGAAATTCTAAAGATATGATCTTTTAAATATTTTGTGATATTGCTGTTGAATGGAATTTTATGGTTTAAATGCGAGTAAAGGTAACACACAAAACGGTAAAAGAGACGTTGTTAATTGTCTCTTTCTTTCTTTCTTTCTTTTATTCCCCTTCTAAATTAAAGAAGATTACCTCAATATGCTAATATTAGTACGTGAGAAACTCTATCTTGTTAGCCCAGAAGGAGTTATTAGTCTCGAAATGGGATTTTGCATTGGTTTACGATAAACGACAGCCACCAAATATTGTCGCCCGGTACTATTTTTAAAGAAATTGTTTAAATAAGGAAAAATCTCCCTACCTATATATATATATGTTCCTCGTACTGTAAAAAAACGATCTAGAGCCATTAATTTTGAATAAAGTTGTCCTATACCAGAGCATGTGCATCTGGAAGCCCGAATTCTGAATTTCAAATTTCTTTTGTTATTTTTTATTTCATATTTTGTAAAATTTTAATAAATTTTTGATTCACAAACTCAACATTTTGAAAGCGAGAAGTTGCAACACTGTTCGAAATAAAGCATTTTTATCTCCAGCGCACGAGACAGTTGCCATTCGAAAAAATGAAAGATATTATTTATTTTTCAGTTTTAAATAACAAACTCGACTTACGAAAGTGCTGTGTTGCTGCGGCTGGAAATAAAATACTTCTATCTTCCACGCGCCAGCTTCATGCTATTTAGTAAAGTTTAAGATACTTTCAAATTTAATCTGGAAGGTTACTGAATAATAAACTAAGCGATATAAAAGCAATAAACATAGCTCTTAAGAATATTTTTGTCTGCTTTTTAATGTGATTGATTTAAGCAAACATGTATTAAAATCATGAGATGACTAATTAGAAATATTCAGTATTTTTATGAAGTACACTAGCTTTGCTCGTTGAAATCATTATGTAATTTTTCTTCTCTCTAATAACTATTTTAGGCGGCTGGCTGTACGAGCGCACATGAAAATAAGTATGGCAACCTGTAATATTTTATCGGGATTCTAAACATAGGCTGTTTTTAAGTATTTTTTTATTTTACTGTTGAATTCAATTTTATGTGGCAAAAGTGCGAAGAGCGTGATATTTAATAAATAAATTTCACACAGAAAACGTTAATAATAAAGGAGAAAAAAGTTTTGTAAGCCATCTTACTAAGAAAACTGAATATTGATGTGATGAACTGAGAAAAGACTGGGAAAAAAAGTATGCCAACGCTAAACAATGCGTCGGGAATTCTAAACATATTGTTGCGTGCGTATTGGTTCGTAATACATCAAATGCCACAGAACTGATAATAGCTTGATAAAATTTATTTTACCAAAAGAAACACTTTATAGTTCTAGAACTTTCCACAAAAATAGTCGTACAGCTCTTTACAGCATTGCAAAGTACAACCAGTAGTTGCATTTCAAACTTCCAAGAACGTTAAACATAACGCAATGCAAAGCGCCCTTATACAGATATATCGCAACATTCCGAAATAGAGCTAAACTCAACAGGTGAGAAAATTATGCTCTCTTCGGTCTTATGTATATAGTTTTCACTCGGCCACCGAGATATTTCTAGTACTTTCCATTTCTCGAAATTACTGAAAGCTAGTATATGAGGACTGGATACAGTTACGTATCAATTATAGTTATTCGATTACTGTGCCTGTTACGGTGATACAGGGACCAGATCAGAATGTCGCCAAATAGTCTCCAGGTTTGGCGATTTTCGCTAAATTTGGCGACAAAAATCTGTTGGCAAAACAATTGTCAACTTGGTGATATCTCGCCAATTTAGCAAGATAGCCATTTACTCAATGTAAAATAGACTTGCCCTTGTATTCTTATTTTTCCGACAGAGCATCGTCTGTCTAGATTTTCGTATTACATTACACTGGGAAAAATGCAACAGTTTGGCATATTCACCAAAATTATTTATATATGTACAAAATTCATAAAAGTATGCTGCAATGCGGCTTTTGAAGATTTTGTTGCTGAACTGTACGTAGCTTAAGTGCGAAGAAAGCTATGCTCAATAATAATAAAACTTTTTTAAAAAAGGGCGGTATTTAACAGTAGTGATTGCAAGAGTAAGCAGACTGGCTCAGCGAGAACGTAGAAACCTTAACAAACCTTTTAAGGCGACCTTTTAAAACCTGAAACTTTCAGATTGGATATTTTTTAAAATTTTATAAGTTAATTTTGGATGCATGTAACGTTAAGCTATAGTTAGATTTTATCTTTTCGAACTATATTGATATGACCTTTAGTATGAGTTATTGTCAGTTAATAGTCCTTAATATTTAGTTATGCGTGGTTAATTAGCTTTTACCTATATTAATAGTTCAAACTGATTACAGATAAGATGATTACAGAATGTAGGAACAACCGTAGGTATATGATTTTCTGTTTTACGGCTGCTCAGAGTTAAATTTTTAA
>KK115938.1:248033-291127 GCA_000611955.2 Stegodyphus mimosarum | reverse complement strand
GCGTTGGTTTTATTTAAAATCTCTATGCATTGCAAAAAGCCATTATAATGCGGGTGATTTTTTTTTTAAGCAATACTCTGGCCATCTTATCTTTTACAAAAATTGCTTCCTAAAAAGAAAAAATATTAGAGAATTTTTTTTATTAAAAATTTCCAAAGATATACATAAATTTATATATTGGCGCGAAACTTATTTCTCGAATTTCACTACAGATATATTTCTCATTCAATTAATTCAGTTCTCACTTCGCTGCAAGGCAAAAATGCATAAAAACTCAATATTTTCATTAAAAATTGAAAGATGTAGAAAAGCATAAAGTACTAAATACATTTAAAACAGTTAAGAAAACAAAATTTGCAATTAAATTTATAGTTTCTACTCAAAAACAAGCAATTCGGCCACTAGGCAAGAAGGCAGATTTTTCGGTGCACAAAACTAAAACTTTTCTTTTGGTCCCACTCGGCAAAAAGACACTGTAAGTGCAGAAAGACTTAATTCACTATTCTGCTAAGTTTCAAATGTAAACAAATATGGCTGCTACGGTAAAAAAAAAATTAGGCTTAGCCGCTCTCAAGCAACTTTTAAATTGTTGATAATTCTACAACTATTGCATGCAGATTGACTAAAGGCATAAAAACGTTAACTGGAACATAAGAACAACATAATTCAGTCATTTTTAAAGCAAAAAATGCGCAATTTACCAGCATAAGAGTAAAAAAAAAAAAAAAAAGGAGCTCACTGAGCCGAGTAACAGAATGGGATATATACTTTTGGTGCGGTTGATTGCAACCAAAAAGGGGAGGTATACAACTACATGTTGTAGTAGGAAGGTACACAACTACATGTTATGGCAGTCTCATGTATAAAATCTCTTATGTTCTGAGACTACTCATTTTTGAATCATGCGCGATACGTACGCAGGTACGTACAGACGCCACGAAATTATGAATCTATTTTAAATCCATTTTACAATCCGTTTGGGGGGGAAGAGACCTTTATTATGTGGATACATACGGTGTCGTGCAAAAACATAGTTCAAATGGATTCGAGAGCTGTCAAAATGAATATTTTTGTTCAAATATAATAGCCGAAATTTTTCGCGATCACAGTACTTCCTTTACTTCGTACAAGGAAGTAAAAAGGTGGAATCAAATGAGCACGATAGTTTTCCCGAAAATTTAACATCATCGCGAAATATCTCGATATGAAGAAAGGTTAGAGCTTGAAAACGTAGTTCAGTTACCTGTGAAAAAAACTAGATGTGTCGGAAAAAAAGAAAAAAAAACGCATTCCAGTGAATTTGATTTTAATTATGGGAAAATGCGATGTATGTTAAAACGTCTGGTTCGGTATGAAGCAGGAAAACATTATTAAAGTTAATGGTTTTCTAATTGACTTTCAATTTGATTTTCGTGCGAAAACATTGGTACGAAATTGGATTCTTGGAAATCTCACTACTATCTCTGGTATTTCCAGTCTGTTTGATTGATGTGGAAAGCCATTATTTTTATTAGTGGGCTTAATTTTTTTTAAAAAAACCTGCTCGAAATACTTCGTTTTGCCATTTTTATTGTGATATTTTTTAAATCTTTTAAATAACAAAAGTAGTTGTTAAATAGACGTTCAGCATGATTGCTTCTTTATAATAAAATGTTCTTTTTTTTATCTGGAAAGCGCGACTTAGATTTATATATAGTATCATTCTAACATTGGTATTTTGACACAAAATCGGACTTTTCCTGAAGCGCCGTGCCAATTTTTTTCCCATATTTCGATTCTACGACTCAAATTATGCCTCGATAATAAATTTTGTAAAATTAGGTGCGAAATTTACGGAAAAATTCAAAAATTTATCTTGGCGCATTTTTTTTTCAGTTTTCGCCAAGAATAATTTACTTGGCGAACTTCTTAATTTATAGCAACCTATTTTCTTTTTCTTTTTTTCATTGCAGACGAGTGGAAAAAAAGTTATCGTTCATACTTTCAAATAATTTTAACAAACTGCATAAACCGCATTTGTGTTATTATCGCTTTTAAGAAATATGCCAAATTTCAAAAAGCGCAAATATATAAATTCCCCTATATCTTAGAAAATTTTGAATAAAAACTCTATTTTTTTATAGGTATGCTTAGAAATACATCTACTTTAAGATGATTGTAAAAATTTTATAGATTATAATTCAAAATTGTTTTCGAAAAATTTATAAAAATAATTTTAAAATAAATCATAAAGAAATAAGCGAATTTTATTTGGAATGAGCCGAAATTTTCAAATGTGAAAGCAGGAATCAAGTAAGTTTAATGAAAAAAGAGATATTAATAAATATATATCAAATTCAATTAATATTAAGGAGCTAATTTTTTAAAACCTACTCTAGCGATTTATACAGAATTTGGTAGTTTGGCATAATTTGAGTCGTAGACTCGAAATATGGAAAAAAATTGGCATGTCATTTCAGAAAAAAGTCCGAGTTTGTGTCAAAATAAATATATTAGAACAACCCTATATATAAATCTAGAGAGAACTTATGAGAAAGGAAGTCGCTAACGACGGTTTCCCTCAGATAGTAATGAGGGGCTACCTCAGGCGGCAGCTTCTTACAAAAGTATTCAATAAGTTATGCAATGTTTATCGCCATTTATTTATTCTCAGGGGCACTTATAGGGAGAAATGTTATTAGCATATACTTAACTTTTGTAGATGAAAAACTTTTCTTTTACTTTCCCGCCTTCAAGTTGATAAAACTGCTAAGCACTACTAGTTCAATCCAGTTCATATTCTGGTTGCAAGGGTGTTTTCATGATTTTGTACATGTGTATGTGAGTATGAACTGATTTCCTGTACTTCACAAAGCTATCCCTTTCTTTTGACAGACAGTTCTCAAGTGCTCTCTCAAGCGTTCTTCTTCCCATTTTTAATTCTAATTTTTTTTAACTTAATTTTAAGAAAGCTTTTGAATTTTAAGATAATTTTTATAAGAAAAAGTTTTTCTATTAATGTATTTATAATCCATTTTATATTCTAGGCCGAGGCTCGCCTTAATGCCAGGAGACAAGCCAGGGCTGAGGCTAGAGAAATCCGTATGCGGGAAATTGAAAAACAGCAAAAAGAGGTTCAAAATTTTTTTTTTTATTTTATTTATAAGCATGTGCATTATATTTTATTAAAAAAAATCCTTTAAAAATTTCCCCTCTGTGTTATTTATTAGTTCTTTTGTAAAATTATGTAAAAATGTATTTGTATTTTGTTAAATATTTCTTTTGGGTTTCTTCTGTATGTTGTTTTATTCAATATTTATTTTCATGTTGTGTTTTTTTCAGTATTTTTAATTTGTGTGTAATAATTATGTATTAAGTAATTAATTGTGTGTTAATGTGTTAAATTCTTTATAGATAAATCTTTCATTTTATAAATATTTCCAACAGTTCTGTAAATTGCTTCTGTAGGTCATTTGCCCAACTCTCAATTGTCTGAAAACTTAATAGCCGGATGGGTATGTTTGCCTGATAACTCAGTTATCATGGAAACAGGTTCCTTTTTTATTCACCACTAGATGGCAGATTATTATACTTTGTAGAAATGACCCTAAATTAATGTATGTGGTTATTTAATTTGTGAACATTTTATTTATACTTTGCATTTTTCACACATTTGTGCCTGTCAGTATCATTACACTTCTCTTGAATGCTTTTCAAACGTACTACTGCTCCCTCCCAAATCTCTCAAAGAATTTCTGAATTTCTGTTTCAGCGAGATAAAATCCCCCAAAGATATGTTATTAGCACTTCTGATCACTAATTGAATGGAAGGGGTAAATTTGTCTCCCACAATTTTTATATACGGAACCCAAAGAAAGAACATAGAAAATAATGTTTCAGCTTATTGGCTGAAATACTAAAGAGAAATATAGAACATTACACTGTATTTCATTCATCTAGTCCCTTACTGTCGCTTCTGTTTCATTCTTGGCCATATATTAGGTGGATGTGTTAAGGATTATCATATATATTATTCATGAAAAATGGCTGAAGTGTGCGAAGTTGTATCTTCAAAAAGGGGGTCATCCTAAGTTAATTGTTGATGGTTATTTGATGTGCAAAGACAAAAAATAGAGATGATTTGTTTTATTGGTGTTACAAGAAGTTAAAAGCTCTGAATTGTGGAGGGTATGCAAGTACCATTCTTGTAGCTAGACAACATTACCTTTGGAATCAAAGGAAACATAATCATAGAGCTGATTAAAAAAAAATTGTTTCTGTAGCAGTAGCTAATATTACATAAAAGGCCCACTAAACTTGCAATACACCAGCATTAATTATTCAAGAGGACACCAGTGCTATCGTGGAATCAACCTGAAATGCTTATTCACCATATTCTACATCAGATTATAAAAAGAACTCATGAAGAAGTTTTGCTTCTGCAGCCACCTACTTTGGCAAATATTCATATTCCATTAGAATTTAGGGCTACTGGTGATGAAAAATTTCTGATGAAGGATTCATGTCTTATACTCTTATTTAGGACTCCTCCCCTCCAGAAAAATACTGCACTATTTAAAGTATATATACTTCTATGTGGGGTATAATATTGTGCAATATATGTTCAGTAAAAAGGATAAGTTGAGAGCAATGAAAAGTGTTTAATTTATTAGAACTGATTTCCTAAAAATTGCATTAACGCTTCCTGATAAATATATTACGATATTGCATTTAGAACCTTCCTGAATTAAATAAAACGCAAATTTAAATTTTAAAATTTCATGCCAATGATATACAAAATAGAAATTGTTTAAATTTTTATATATAAAATAACATTATGTTTTAAATTTTGTTTGAAATGATGGTGAGTTTTATAAAACGTTAAGTAAGATTGTAGAGACATTAGGTATTTTTGAAGCAGGAAACGTGAAAAATATGCAAGGCCTTCGCCGGGAATCGAACCACGGACCTCTGAAATTCCGGCTCAGTGTGCTGACCATTACACCACGAAGGCACGCTACGAAAGCGGGAGATATACCTTATATACTCCCCTTTTTAAAGGGCGACTAGGGTTTTAGGGGACCTAGTCGCCAAATCCTGGGTGTGGAGAGTCATCATCCACAACCCTTTTAGTTCGGGCGCCAGTGTAGAGACATTAGGTTTTTTGGAAGCATCAGTCATGAAAAATGTGCAACGCCTTCGCCGGGAATCGAACCGCGGACCTCTGAAATACCGGCTCAGTGTGCTGACCATTACACCACGAAGGCACGCTGAGAATGTGGGAGATATACCTTATATACTCCCCTTTTTAAAGGGCGACTAGGGTTTTAGAGGACCTAGTCACCAAATCCTGGGTGTGGAGAGTCATCATCCACAACCCTTTTAGTTCGGGCGCCACTGTAGAGACATTAGGTTATTTCGAAGCAGGAGACATGAAAAATGAGCAACGCCTTCGCCGGGAATCGAACCACGGACCTCTGAAATACCGGCTCAGAATGCTGACCATTACACCACGAAGGCACGCTACGAAAGCGGGAGATATACCTTATAATAGTAGTACAAAGTGGTTTCAGGAATGCAGAATATGAGAGATGGAAGGATTACTCGGAAGACCACTTTTATTTCTTTTAGATTTCTGGTCCATGTTTAGTCAAGTAAATCTTGGCATTCCGAGAAACATCTGTGCCATGCTTCAACAAATTCAAGTTGAAATATGGCACAGATGTTTTGAAACACTTATTGGAAAATTTCATGTTAATGTTTATTTGATAATTGATTAGCTTAGAAAAGAACAGTTTCAAATGCAACATGGGGCAGAGGATTTCATTGATGGGAGAGTTCTTTCACCAAATCACAAAGAATATATTGAATACATTGAGTGAGAAAAATATATCACCATTATCTTTAACAGTAGAACAAACTAAACAACTTTAGTTTGATAGATATATATAGATTTCTTGCATGGTATTGCATACAGTGATGCATTGTAGACCATTAAAAATGATAAAATCCTTGGTGAAAATATCTGACATACATGTGTGTCCCCCCCCCCAAAAAAAAAACCTTCTAATGCTGCCCAGAATTAAATAAAATTCTGGAAGGTTCCAAATCTCAAAAAAAAAAAAAAAAAGAAAAAGGAGGAGAAAGTTATTACTCAGTATGTATACTTGTTGGGCAACCAAATCATCAGGCAACTGGATGTTAGACAAACATACCAGACTTCTTTAGATAAAGTGTTCCAGGTTAAAGTGATATGATTTAATAAAATGCAAGAAAGATAAGTAACTTTTTAGAATTTTTCAGAAATAAAATTTGGTTGATGTACCAGCATCTTGAGAGATTTGATTAGATGATTCTAAACTTTTTACATCTCCAGAAGGGGCAATTCTGTACAGAAAATGCATAATATACTGTGTTAAAAACATCTTTTATTGGTTTCAATAATACTGCAAATATTTATAAAAATTAACTAGGCAATAAGGATTTTGCTACATGCATGAAAATAAGAGTCTCTTAAGTCACAAATTATCAGCATGTACTGTTGCGGAGTATGAATATGAAAATAATAATTTTATAATAAACCCTCCTTTTCATAACAAATGATTAAAATTCTTATCATGGTGGAGTTAATGAGCATGGAATGCATTCATATGATTTACTACTTGTATGGCAGGAATCATTTTATAGCAATGAATCATACCTTGTTTTATTTGTCATGAAACATACTTTCAAATATCTCATAAATCATTGAACTGTAAAACTGTATGTAACCAAAGCAGAGAGTTATTTTTTAATTTTCCTGACAAGAGCCCTCTTCTGGGATTTCAGCTCTCATCGGTGTGAAAGTAATGCGTCTATGGATTTCTTCCATAGCACGTAGTGCTGAAATTGGAATTGTTTTCAAAACTATTCTTTTGTCAATACAGTGGTGCATTCCTTAAAAATAAAGGAACATTTGAAAGTCTGCTTCTGTTACCAGATTTAATTTACTACATGGTACTCTTCTGTTATTATGACACTATTGAGAAATGTATATAAGAGCTGAAAACTGCTGTTACCAGATGACTGATTCATTGACAAGGGCAGTTGGGTCATACTACAGTATGAAAGTCCTCCATGACAATCATTTACATCCAGATAACATGATGCTAAATATGCTGCATTAATAGAATCATCTGAGATACACGTATTATAAGGTATTGTTCCCACCTTCCTGGCATGCCTTCATGGTGTAGTGGTCAGAACGCTCGCCACGTATTTGAGAGATCGTGGTTCAAGTCCTGACGAGGGCATTGCTCATTCTTCCCATTTCCTACTACAAAATATTCTAATAACTCTCTAGTGGCGACCGAACTAAAAGGTGGTGGATGATGACTCTCCACCACCAGGATTTGGTGATTGGGTCCCCTGATCCCCATTCGCCTTTAAAAGGAGGAGTGTATGTAAGGTATTTCTCCTGCCTCCTTAGCATGCCTTCATGGTGTCGTGGTCAGCACGGTAGTCATATATTCAAGAGGTCCATGGTTTGAGTCCCGGTGAGGGCATTGCTCATTTTTCATCTCTCCTGCTTTAAAAAAATTCTGATGTCTCTGCAATATCATCTCTATGTATAAAAGTAAGCTTGGTAAAGAGTTTTGTTAATGCTATGTATAGGAATGAAGAAAGTTTTGCATACCTCAGCTGTCAGTTTTCAAAGCTTAATGACACAAAAGTGAAAGAGAGAATGTTTATCAGCCCCAAATTCAATTTTTCTTATAAGATCAAAATGCAAATTAGAAATTAAACAATAATGAATTAGTGGCTTCGATGGCTTTTAGTAGAGTGCATGGATTTCTGCAAAATAATAAAGCAGTCCACAATCTTAGATGCAAAATGCCTCTGAAAATTCATTTTCTATATTTCAATCCCGCTGTAAATGATGAACGAAGCAAAAGATTTCATCGTGATATTTAGAAAAGAAAGCAAATATGATAAAGTAAATGTGATCCTAACATGATGTGTACTGCTACTGATTTCTAGTTAGGAGGAAATGACAGCCAGTACAAGAGAAAAAAAGGTACTTCCTTATTATAGTGACCTCCAAATTGGGCATTATATCAAGAAGTTTAATCCTCTGATCCAAAAAACTGATCATTATTTTTATGCTATACTGAAAAGGGCTAAATTCAGAAACTGCCTTTATTATTGTTATCATCTATGAATGAATGTAATCATGAGAGTACCAGATTTTTACACCCTTCTAGGTGTTATCTACATCAGCCATGTTATCTGCTCTTCAGATGACAGATGTGCCAAAACTGATCAGCTCCTGAAAGAACCTACAGACAAATTTAGAAGTTATTGATTGGTTTGCCGGAAGGAAATTAGTACAAAGGGAATGGATGAAGACTTGGTAGGATGCAAAATTGATGACTGGAGGAATTCAAGGAAAGAGCTCAAGTATTCTGAACTCTGAATATCATTGAAGTATACTACCCAAGTACATCACACAGAACAGAGTGACTCTTCTATGTGGTTAGATTATTTAAATACAGTAATTCACTAAGAGAAAGTGTGCCTTTGTGGAGGACTTTTATGGAAACTGGCTCATATTCATGTTACACATTGGAAAAACCATAAAAAAAATCATGTATATAACCTGTTTGCCTAGGCTCGAACTGCCAGAAGTCTTAACCACTCAGCCATTGGTAGGACCTACGCTTCTATGTGCTAAAGAAGCTTGGTGATGTCAGGATATCTATACACAAGTGTAGTTCTTTCATAGCCTATACTGTTTCAGATTATTGCTTTCTTATGGTTACGAAGATTGCTTATCTTATATCTTTATCTTGCAGGAAGGGATTTAATTATATATATATTCATAATTGCAGGGTAATTCTAAAATAAAAGCAAAAACGTGAAAATAGGTGAGGGGAATGAAATCAGCAGATTTTGTAATGGAATGTTATGCCAAAAGAAGTGTTGAGTTGTTAGAGTATACTGTTGAGGTGAATAGTTGAAAGTGATTAACTGCCATAAATTGTCATGCGTCATGTGGATTTCTTAAGTGGTATATATCCCTATGCAAATGTGGAGTTTGCTGATTTGCATTTTATCTATGGGTCTGCAAAGAAAAACAAAGCAGCTACTCGGAATGATTATCAAGTAGATAGCTGCTGAATCACCAAACTTTCAAGCATATTAACTGAGAGTTATGCAGAAATAGATCTTTGCCTTCTTTTCAGGAATGTTAAAGGCAGGCATCTCATTTCATTTTAAGCAATTTTCATTATCATTATGGATTTCATATTTTCCTAAAGCATGGAAAACATTATCTGGTATATTGGTATATTTGTTTGAAATAGAGTTCTTGTCATATTCTGTTTGAAATGACGTTTTTGTTCATATTGTTACGAATGCATTAATTTTTCATTTACTGAACAGCTTTGTGATTAGCTTTTATTTATATTATCAATTTTATCATCATCCTTTCATATATTACTGTGATTTTTAATCCTGTATAATATATCCGTATCAGACTTTTTGAAGTATTGATGATATTTTCTAGAAAAAATAAATTAATTAATCTTTCCTTATTATGAATTTGACCATGCTCTTTTAAATAAAGTCATATTTCACTCATTTCATCTCAAAATTCATTTCTAGCTCTTTAAATTGCTTTAAAAGAGCATTATTCACATTGTTATAATTTCCTTATGATGCATTAAACTTTTTCTAAAAAAAAGTATTTTTTATTCGGATTACACCATAATTTCTTATCTCTGTTACTCATTTTACCCTTGTCCCTTCTGTGTTGTCAATGCTTACAGCTAAATATAATTCATATTAATTAGAGATCGACAAAACCATTCCTTTAAGGGATGTCCCTTCTGTGTTGTCAATGCTTACAGCTAAATATAATTCATATTAATTAGAGATCGACAAAACCATTCCTTTAAGGGATCAGATCGGAGCTGTTCACTCACTGAAGCGAATTGGTTCTTTTTTAGAATTCACTGCTCACTAACAATGACCTTGATGAATATGCTCAGAACAGAAGTGGATCAAACCCATGTGCAAAGATGAGGGAAAAGCAGAAAAAAATCAAACAGGGATCATTGGAAACAATTCCATCAAACTGCTCACTGTCTGGACTTCAAAATTCCCTAAAAACATCTTTCTAAATAGAAAATATACTCAAAGAGTTGAAAAATTATGAAAACTAAACTCACTTTTAATTTAGAAGTCAAATAGGAATCAGCATTACATTTTTAAATTTTCACAGGACTAGTTTCAATGGTTTTACCAAACCATCATCCTCAGCTGCAAAAGTAAGCACGTTTGCATCCTCAGCTGCAAAACTAAGCACTTTTGCAGCTGAGGATGATGGTTTAGTAAAACCGTCAAAACTAGTCCTGTGAAAATTTGAAAATGTAATGCTGATTTTTGTTGTCTGACTTCTAAATTTGTTCGCCGTGTTATCGTATGTTAATTAAACTCATTTTTGTTAAAGATTACATTATTTTATTACTAGAATTGTTATTTTTTTACTACTAGAAAAAGCACAATGTAAAAATACTTAACACTAAAAATTTAATAAAATATACCGGTCTACCATAAAAAACTAATCAAAGTTTTGATTTATGCACCTAATTTTAGTTAACTTCTCCGATGAGAGGCAGCTTCTTTTCTAAATACATATCTAGCTGCTTCCGAAATTCGTTCACAGGGCACTGACGTAGCCGGGATGCATAATCATTTTAAAACAAGTTCATACAGTATAGGGTATATTAGCTTCCTTGACTCTCACTACAATAAGGGGTCATTACTTCTAGATAAATAACCTTCAGATAAATTTAATTCCAGTATATACTTTATTTAATTCCAGTATTGCAGCAGATCCAGAATCCTGTGCCTCATGAAGTTTGTTGATTGTTTCATCGAACTCCTCCCACATGGAAGAGTTCTCACTAGACGTTATAATTGGATTGGACTGCTGTATTTAGGGCATCTGATACCTAACACCTAAAGTTCTCATTATTATTACAACATTATCTAACATTCTTAAGCAGATCTGTAGTCCTGTGCTCCTTGAAATTTGTTGTTAATTTCATCAAATTCCTCCCACACGGAAGAGTACTGACTAGATGTTACATTTGGATATAGCTGCTGTATTTAGGTTATCTGCTGTTGCACACCTAAAGTTTTCATTATTACTACAGCATTACCTATCATTCTCATTAGTTCAGATCATCAAAGAAACCCTGTTTTTTAAAGTGGGGATCTAGGAAAGTTGCCTACATTACTAGCTCATTATTAGGGATAAGCCTAAAATGTTCCCACAACCTTTTCAGTATATCATCAGTTAACAACTCTATTTCTTGTGACAACCTCATGCCTTCATTTCTGTCCTAAGGCATCTGACAGGCAATTAATCTTCATAAAATCCCTATTTTGGAAAGCAAAACAGGTAGTTTTGATGACACTTCTTATGTTACCTCGTCAAAAACTTTTAAAATCTCTTTTGCTGGTTTCATAATATTCCCATCTTTATATCACAAATTAAATAATTTTTTTACCAAATATAGCAAGAGAAGAAATTATAGGTTCTGTGTTTAAAAAAATTAATATGGCATTGGTAGAATTCCACCTTGTAGGTACTTCTGGTTTTGAGTTTATATTTCTCTGGAATTTCAGTAAGTTTGCTTAAAGTGAATGGACTTTTTTTTAAATATGTCACTATGTTTCTAGCATTGTCAGTGACTATGGCTGCGACTATCAAATATCAATTTTCTTGCAACAGCATTGAGCTAACTGGAAATATATTTTTCACGGTGTACCTATCTTCGTATAGTCAACATTCTAATAGATATGATTTTAATTTTAAACTTTCATCTATAAAGTGCAATTCAAGCACATAAAAAGTAAGGTTATGTCCATCTGTCCTATGTGAAACAAATGGCTTTTGCACACTGTTGTAAAGCAGTAGGGGTTAAGAAACACTGGATCTAAATCCAAATTCAGAGTCAAATCTTGGATGAATGTTTTCAGTTGATCTGGGCATTGAAGGAGAAGCCAAAGCCGATACTTGAAATTGATGAGAAAGGATTTCCATTTGGTTTCAATACCAGTTGAGGAGATTTCCCTAACTACTACTTTGGTTTCAACACCAGTTGACAGTAGTCTTAGATGGCTTCCTAATCCTGACCATTCAAATGGCACTGTCAGGTGTTTTCTCTGTACATGCCTTTTTAGATTAGAAGCAGATCGTGAAGAACAGAAAATTTTCTGCTGGCAATCCTACATTTTCTGTTTTTATTTAATTTGGCAAAATGATACCAAATATCACTCTATGTTCTTCTATGCAGTAGGATCAACATTTTGTTCTGCAATCTTGAAAAAATACATTAGAGAGGAAAAATTAATGTTTATAAATAGATACTATTTAAAAAAAAAGATTAAAGAGAATGAGTGCAAGATGTTAGTAAAATAAGTAAACAAATAGAAATATAACTTATTATTTTACTTAAATGTTATAATAGTATTACATAAAAGATAATACATAATATACATACCTATACTATGACACAGCATTTGAAGAACTGAAATGAAACTCAAAGCAAGAGCTCCAAACCAAAGCTGAGCAGATGTAGACTGAAAGCTAAAAGTGAAAACAGGCTAATTGTCAAGACTTTGCTGGAGCCAGATCTGCAGCTGGAGAAGGAGTGCCAGAGTGGTAAAAAAGAGTGAATAATCAAGATTCCAAAGGAACTAGATCTGTGGTTAGAGAAGGAGCACCAGATTGATGAAAGGAGCAAATAATCAAAGCTCCAAAGGAATCAGATCTGCGACTAGAGAAGGAATGCCAGAGTGAAGACAGCTGGGAGTCTGAGGAAATTTAAGTACTTATAGTCTTCCAACTTTTAAAGTAGATGTTTGCCCTGCCAGATGGGTGAAAAAAACCTCAATCCATCTGCAAAAAGGATGGCCAGTTTTGCTGAGATGCATTGGTTTATTTAATGTTTTGTTTTTTAAATACTAGATGGAACACAAGTAAACCAAAAGGGCATATATATGTATATATATGTGTGTGTGTACATAATACATACACACACACACACATTTAAGTAAAAAGGTAGGAGACGTTTTCAGTAAATAATAAAGGAAGGAATGTTAGTGTTTACATTAGAGGAATCAAATTTTTTGGCCAGCTATCCAACAAGAGCTCTCTATGAATTGTTAAAGAACTATTCCATTTTCACTGGATTGCTGATCATTCACTCAGTAAAGTGAATTAGTTCTTTGAATCAGTTCCAGAACAGATTGCCGAACTCTAGTATCAATCATATAAACAGGTCTTAAGTAGTTGCAAAAATGCAGTATGAATTGTACTGTTAATTCAAATAATAAATTCAAACACATAGTTCAAGACAGAAAAAAAGGAAATGCTATGGGAAAATAACTCCTAAAGTTTTCGCACACATGCCCAAAAAAAAAATCGTAAAATAGACATTTATTATATTGCTGCATTTTATAGTGTTGTGATTCTCTGTATACAATTATACACATGCTCAATATGCAAAAAACATAAAAATAATCTAATAAAATATTTTACAGGCTGAAGATCATACAGATAGTCATTATGATGATCATTTGAACACTGAGCCTTCACGACCACCACGTGGTATCAGGCATGATGGAAGAGAAAGAGAGGTATATCTTTTTATTTGCTGTATGCATATGTTCATCAGATTTGACTAGAAAATCAATAATTCTGCCATCCAAAATGAAGAATTTAATGCTATCATAAAAATTTGTTAGTAATCAGAGATTAGTTTGTATTAATTGTCTGTTATCTTGCTTGAATATATTCCAAGTACAGTTTTGAACAAAATTATTCCCTACTGAGAATATTTGGAAGAATTTTATTATGCTTAATTTATGTTGTACTAAAATAAAACAGCAAAACTTCCCTCCCCCTTCTTTTTCAGAAGTATAGAAGAGGTGAAAGTTATAAAAAATAAAAGTAATTTAATCAGCAATTGCAATAGAGGAATTTGCTATATATTGGAAGTATCTAAAACCAAATTCCCTCCCAGCATGTTATCTGCGACAACATTTCTTTTTATTAAAGCAGTTTTATTTTTTAAATGAAAACAGCAGAGCTTTTAAATTAAAACAGCAGCCATAATTTACAGTAAAAATAAAAGAATTATTCAAATTATTTAATCCAAGAATAATCATAAATATTCATTTATTAAAATTGTTAATAAATAAGTTTTTAACTGATTCTAGTTACCAAAAATAAAATTATATATATATATATATATATATATATATACCAGTCACAATGTTTATTTTTCGGAGGAAACAATATCTTATTTCCAAGTTACTTTTCTGAATTGTTAGTGTCAACTTATATTTGAAATAAGAAAAAAATAATAATGAAAAGTAAATATTATTCATGTTATGCACGGGAAAACATTAATGGTAGTTACAGTAAGTGAATTTTATATTCAGTGAACTGTGTTATGTTCCAATAAATTTGAACAGTGATTGTATTCTTTATTCAGAGAGCTCCGTCATATACTTCTGCTGGTTCTTGCGGTAGCTCCCGCAGGAGTAGTGAGGAATTTCCTGAGACTATTGGAAGTAAAGAATATAAGGTATTATGAAGTTATACTGCTCTTGAAACTTCTTAATACTCTTGTCACTTTAGTTCTCATGATGTTTAAACTTTTCAAAAAGTATTCATTATGAGAAATCTTTTTTCTTTATAATTTCAGCTCTTGACAAATCAAGTAATGGAATTAGAAGAAAAATTCCGTAAGGCAATGATTACTACTGCTCAATTAGATAATGAGAAAACTACTTTGTCATATCAAGTTGATACACTCAAAGATGAACTCCAAGAGTTAGAAGAGCAGTATTTATTAATTCAGAAAGATTACAAAAATGTTTCTCGAGTAAGTAATAAATGAAAACTGCTTCAAGTAATGAGGGTGAATGGATATTAATAAAAAGATATATGTAAGCATAATGAATTATAGTTTTATTCATTAATTTTCTATTTCCCATTTTAGTCCCATGACTTGCTGAACAGGGATTTTAAAGATCTCACAAGTCAAAATGACCTTCTAAAAGAATGTATTAGACTCAGGGATGAGCTTATAGCTGTAAGTAACTTGAAATTTTGTGAGCAGTATTATGATTAACAGATGTGTACCATCATACTAGAGCAGTTTAATTTGTTTTCAAAGTATGTTGCATATACTTTGTCTTTTCGGGTATCATATCGTGTAAATAAGATTAAAAAATAAATTTATGTTAGGAAGATTATGTTGTTTATTTGAAACGGAATCATAAAATTTGAGCAAAGTAAATAAATTGTCAGAATTGAAGTGCAAGTAATATGACATGGCATGAGGAGGTTAGGAGTTTTAGATCAGAATTAAGTATTAAAAGCCTTCTATAATAAATAGATTCCCCATAAAAAAGGGGGAGAACAGAGAGAGAATTTATTAGTCCAGCAATATATTATTTCATAAATTAAAAGATGCAGAATTTTAATCCATTGTAACTCTAATAATATATTTTAATTGGGAATAAACAAAATTGTTTCTGTAAATAAAAGATTAGAAAGCTGTAATAAATAAAAATTTCCTTGAAATATGCATTTTTAAAAATTAACTTTTAGATTATGTAGTGTGTATTAAACTAAATAAGTAACTGATTGTGTGTGGTGAGTGTAGTAAGGAACAAAGTCTGAGAATTTGTATTTCCAGAGAAAGAAATCACACAAGAGAAACCTACTGCTATTTTAAAAGCATTGCAGAGTAGTTGAAAGAAAAATGAACTATACCCTGATTTACAAACTGTAATTAATTTTCCTTTTAATTGTTTTTAAATACAGCTAGATCTATACTACACATTTAGGAAACTTTATTCAACAAAGACTTTATACTGTTGCTATGTATATTATTCAGATAATCATGGTATTGAAATAAATAGAACTTTTAAAATTGCACTATTGTTTTCTTCAAAAAATTTTAGAAGTTCCAACAGTTATGGAGTTTATTAGAATAGTTCATGCTTAATATGACCATTATTAATATTATTTGAACTATTTTATTGAAGTGTGGAAATTATGTTTATTTTTATGCAAAAGCATACAAAAGTTATGTTATCTAATATCATATAATGTGTTTGTTTAAATGTTTTTTCAATGCAATAAAGTCACCTAACTTGAAAATAAAATTACAAAGCATGTTAATTCTGTTTCTTCTAGTAAACATGTTCATAAATCAACTACAGTAAGACCCCACTTAATGCTGGTCCATTTAGTGCTGTTTCGGTTTAATGCATTTTCATTGGAGTAGAGGGATTCCCTCAAAATTGCACTAAGCATTGGGCTTCCCTGAAATCAAAAGTAATTTATCTGTGTTACTTCTTCTCTGTAGCGTTACATAAACATATTTTTATTATGTCAAACATTTCTCAAGAATAAAGAAAAATAGTGTCATCAGCAACTACAATTGCAAAAACTTCTGCAACTAAAATAACTCATTCTAAAAATAATATGATAGAGGAGATGCAGAAATGACTTTCTGTATCAATTGATGAGGAAATTGAACACAATATGCCATTAAGCCAAGCTATTATAATGGGAAAAGCAAGAAGAATTTTTAAGCACATTCAGATTGAAACAGATAATACAACTGAAACTTTTGTTGCAAGTCTAGTTTGATAGAATTTAGCATCGAAATAATCTTCATAACATACATATTACAGGAGAAGCAGCAAGTGGAGCTATAAAAGTGGTGGCTGAATTCCCTGTGGCATTAAGAACAATAATTGAACAAGGAAACTATCCTCCAGAACTAGTTTTTAATGTCGATGAAATGAGCCTATTTTGTAAAAGAATGCCAAAACATACATTTCTATCCCATGAAGAAAAATCTGCATTAGGATTTAAAGCTGCGAAAGATCACTCAACACTTCTCCTGAATGCTAACACCAGTGGAGACTTCAGATTAAAGCCACTTCTTCTTTATCATTCCAAAAACCCAAGCATGATGAAAGGATATCAAAATGAACTTTACCTGTAATTTGAGAGTCTAATAAAAAAACAGGGATAACTATTAAAATTTTCCAGAATTGGTTCACTGAATATTTTTGCCCATCTGTTAAATGATATTGCAAAATCAAAAAACATGAACCAAAAGCTCTACTTTTAATGGATGATGCTCCAAGCCACCCAATGAGTTCATCTGACTTAATAACATGCATTCCAGTGGGAGTGGTTATATTTTCAACAAAATAGCCTAACAGAACAACAGCCTAACAGAACCTAACAGAAACAGCCTAACAGAACTGCATTAATCCAACTGATGAATCAAGGTGTTATGTAAATTTTTAAAGGTGTGGTGAACATTTAGACATATGTTTGAAAAAACAGACTGAAATGATAAACAATCAACAAGAGATTTTTGGAGGAAGTATAATATCATGGATGCTATAGAAAACACAAATCTTTTTTGGAATGAGGTAATGGAAAAATGTTTGAAAAACATTTGGCTTGAATTTAAACAAGGACAATAATACACTAGCGATTTTGGTGTTGATATGAGGGAAATAGTGGAATTAGTGAAACAAACAGTTTTAGATAAAGTAAATGTGGAAGATCTTGAAGAAATTTTGCAAGAAACAGCAGAGACTTTTTCTAGTGATGAGTTCAAGGAATAGCAGATCAAGAATAACACAACAATATTAAAAACTGTGATTCTGAAGAAGAGCAAAATTAACTTTCAACGGCATTTCTATTAACCAGTTTGGCTTCCATAATGAAAATTATGGTCTTATATATTGAAAATGATGCAGATTTTGATAGAAGTTCAAAGGCAAGATGGGGTGTCATGGATGCCTTATCCCCGTATTGACAACTTCTTACGGAGCCAAAAAGAAAATGCAAATGACATTAGATGCCTTCTTGATAATAAAACAGAAAATTAGAAATGCAGAAAATCTGAATGATCTAATATATAAATATGGTGACTTCAAATTTTATTTATTTCTATGTATTCATTTGTTATGTTTCAATATTTGTAAGAAATAAGTTTTTATTTTGTATTGTTATAAAAAACATTATAATGACTTTATATAGCAAAACAGTTAAAAAAAATTTTTGTTTTATACCCATTTTCCCCTAACCCCATTATTTAATTGAAGAAATGACCTTGTTTAATGCTATTTCATATAACGCTCTACTTTGATAGAACCGGGTGTTTTACTGTATGTGATCAATGCCTTGTTGGAGCTATGAAAGTGATAAGTAAAATTTTCATGATATATAAAGTATTCACGATATGTATGACTTTTTTGTCTACAATTGGCTGTTAAAGCTACTTTTCTGTAATTCATATGTATTTTTCTCCTCCAAAATTTTGTTGAAAATATAAGAGTAATTAGTATCTTCCCTCCCGCAAAAAAGTGGATGTTTTATTAAAAAGACATTATAAAAAAATGTCAAGTAGTGCAACATAAGTATAAAAAATAATTCAAAAATGTTTTTGGCATATTAATAAATTATGCATTTATTATGCAAACAACACATAAACATTTATCATAGAAATATTGAGAAAAATTTTTACTTACAAGTGAACACTTACAAGTATTTTTTATTTATAACAAATGTAAGTTCCTTTTAAAAAGTAAATATGTACATTACACTCTTATTAATCTGATAGACATAAGGATATCTTGTAATGTTTTAATGCATACTTCCTTTTATCTTTTCCTGCAAAAATGCTTCTTTATATATATATATATATAATTTGATTTAAATTTTTATTGTTAATGAAAAGTGGCTCCTTATAGGATACTTTGGTTTTGATTTTAAGTTTTTTCTTCATTGGTAATATGTTAGTACATGTGGAAGGTATTGGACTTAGTGTATTACTGGAATCAGAATCATGTATTGTTTCTAGAATTGAGTAGCATTTGCTTTCTTCTTACATATGCATTTAATTTAATTCTTTGCTTTAATTCATAATTATGATTTTTTTATTGTTAAAAATTCCATAATCTTCATTTTTATTTCTGAGATCAACATCAAAATGGTATTGCAGAGCATTAGAATAAGTAGTTCATTTTCCTGAGTTCAAACCTTATTTTGATTTGTGGTGCTGAAGCATGAATTTCAATATAACATCAGGTACACACATATAAATTAATTATTTTATTGCAATTAGTTTCAAAAGTTAAGTTTTACCTTTTGCTTAGCATTAGTGATTTCCTTCTTGCTGCTGTTATTAACTTTTGACATCTATCATTTCAGTTGATCCAGTAGACTAAACTGAAAAATGGAACTACATAACAAAAAACCCAACAAAAAAAGTAACCACTTCAACTAAATGGGTAGTAGTTTACTTTCTGTTAATGCTTCCCTACTTATTTCTAGCAATTTATTTCTTAGAGAGGACAGGTTTTTTTCCCCCATTCATGAACACAGACGTTTCTTGGGTTTGAAAGAAACAAATTTTGAGGGTAACACACATAAGAGATTTCTCATACACTTTTGATAATACGTTTGTTTTGTGCATCATCTGGTTTTGCGTATTATAGTCTGTTTTTTTTTTTAATCTTTAGTAAGATGCTGAATAATTTTCTGACTGAATTTTTTTTAAAAGACGCATAAAATGTGATTGACCAAATTTGTCATACTGTTATTTAATGAAATTTGTTATGTAACCTACATTATTTAATTCATTTCTTAAACTGAAATCAGGTTATTCAAGAGATAGTTGGTCATGCAGACTTCTTAAATAATATGCCCCCCTTTTTTCCCCTTTTTTAGGAACATGGTTTAGTTTTAGTCGGTGGGGAGGAGGAAGAAGTGAGAGATGATGATGATGATGAATATGAAGGTGATAGTAAAAAGAAAACTGAATCTGAAAGGCAAAAAAAGATTGCCAAAATGGCATTGGTTTCTCAAGAAGGAGCAGACATACTAAAACAAGCTGGATCAGGATCATTAGGTAACTCATTCTAAGAACTAAATGTGAAATTTGAGTCAAAATTTCTTTTTAATGCTCTTATTTTGCTCAAGTATTAATGCTTGGCTATAGTTATTCTACATCCATTAAATAATAAATTTAATATACACCAGAGTTCTAAGTTTATTGCAGAGAAGTACAGATATGTGTATAGTGAGTACTTAATTTTATGTTAAATTTGATTAGCTGTCTGTTACAAGTTGCAACAAAAAATGGCAGCTTTGCAGCAATCCCTCTGTCAGATGTCCATTTGCATCTTTTGATAGCCTAAACAAATTTCTACCCTCTGCATAAGCATGTATCCATTCAGAGTGTGTTTCTTAAATGTATCATATTGCATTATGTTATAATACTCGAGCAACGGTGTTTTGAAATTTGGGGAAACTGAAACTTTTGAAAAGCGAAATGGCATGCTTTATTAAGGGCATAAGGTTTCAGATAGTGCAAAACCTTTTCCAAGACCATGAAGTCCTCGAAGATAAGAGCCTTCTGTAAGGTCTGGGAGATCTAAAATGGACTAAAATGTTCTGAGTTTGAAAAATCTAATATATAATAATATAATCAAATAATCATTTCACAATGAATAAAATTTTAACATAGGAAATGTGGAAAATGAATACTGCCTATATTTAAGCAGAGAGATAATTGAAGTGGAAAAATGTGTGTTTGTCTCTTATAGAGTACAGTTAAAGTAACAGAAATTCCTTTAAGACACTGATAACTTGTGCCCTGGATTTCCTAATATGATCGAGAAATAAAATGGCAAAGCTAGGAATGGCACACAGGCATCTCACCATGCTTCTAAAAAGCGAGGATGAGTAAATCGAAAATCAGAGTCACTTGGCTTTATTGACATTCAGAAAATTATTCACAGAGAACTTGTGGCTCAAGAAAAAATTGTGAATGAATATTATCAGATACTCAGAAGGCTTCAAAAAAACAGTTATTTGCATGTAATGATAAATTCAAAGCACTTGAATAATGCACCATGATAATGTTCAATGGCATACAGTGTTCACTGTCACTAAGTTGAATTATAAAGGCATTTTGAGTACATCCACAGCACTTTTTTAAGATATCCGAATTTGCATACCTTTCCCCCCACACACACACAAAGAAAATGTGTGTGTGGGGAAATTCATTTGAAAATTCATTTGAAAGACTGCCATTTCGACTTCTATTTTTTACTAACTTTTTGATTTTTCGAAATTGAAAGTGATATAAACAAAAACATTGTTGACTTGCTTTGAAGTGTATCCTTAATATAAATGTCAATTTAGTTTACATAACTAAATAAACATATTGTGAACATGTTTATTTGGCATTTATTTATTTAAATTAAACTGTTTAAAAGATACAGGTAAATTAGTAATACTATTTTTCCTGTTAATTATACTATGGATTATTCATCTTTCCTTCGGTTTTCAATTGCTATTAGTTTAGATTAACTATGATTTTGGGTTAGTCATAATTGCAATTCCTAGTATCACCCCAGGTAATCATGAATGTACTACTATGTATAACGACTGAATATTTCCTTTATTTCATAAAACTAGTCATTGTTGCTCTTCTTTACTCATCCTATCATATTTTACACATGAAATTGAAATGTTGGAGTTTCTAGAAGAATATTCCATGTATCTTTATGTTCCTTTAATAATTAAATTGCATGATATATTCTTTCATTATAATTGTGTTAACTTTTTCCTCATCTCATGCACTTTTTTTTCCCCTGAAGATGTGCGGTTGAAAAAACTTGCAGAAGAAAAACAAGAATTATTAGATGAGGTATTTAAATTTCTTACTCCTGCTTTCATTTTATTTATCATAAGCTGAAATTTTAATCCCTGTATGGCTTTTCAATGGGTCTGTTCTAGTTAATTGGTTGAAAAATTGACCATTTATTCTACTTGTATTTCTTTTCTTTTTTAATCTTTTTTTAATTAATTTTATTTTCCTCTATTTTTAAATATGTTATAAAATTAGTGAGAGAACTGAAAGCATTCACATTAAGCAAATATTAATTTATTAAATTTCATTGAAAATGGCATAGAACGACAAATGAAAGCTAGTGAAAAAACGCGAGTAGTGCAAAGTGCATTGTATCCAGGTTTGGCATCAGTATTATTTTTATAACCATTTTTATGCATAACTTTGCATACAAAATGTACATACTCTAAAATAATTAAATAAAAAATTCTAGTTTTTGGGAAATATACCTAAGAAAATATTTATTTTAAGATGTATAAAAATTTGTGTAGTTTTAATTCAGATGTTTTTCTAGAACTTGTAAGAATTTGAAAATAAAAAAAAATATGTGGATTATGTAAAAAAATTGGATTAAATATACAGAATAGGCAAAAGGAAGGCAAGAAACTTTTGATAAAAAGAGATATTGACAAATACAATCTGTTAACATGCCAGAATTAAAATTTTGAGTTCAGTTTTATTGAAACAGTATTTTGGCATAGATCAAATATAAAACTGAACTATGAAAGAAATAAAAAAAGAAAATGAATGGAATTTCAGAAAAAAACTCGCTCTTCTTCAAAAAAAGGCCTGTTAATGAAATGCTGTATGTGCTTAAAATGCATAAAAAATGGAAGTTGCATTTTATTTGTGACACTTAAATTTTCTGGTACATTTATGTGGCAACCACAATTTTTTCATCAGTTTGTGATTTTATTTGAATCCAAATCTCTGCATTTATGAATTTTGTTCCTGCAGTGCTTATTTTTTTTATTTTTGTTGTGTAATTGAGAAATGTTGCATCTTGAATGCTTTTCGTAAGAAATTTGTATTAAGTCTTTTGCAACTGCATAGCAAACATTAAAGAAATATTTTTTGTTTTGTAGATTTATCGTCTGAGGTTAGATCTTGAAGAAGAAAGGCAAAAGGCATACAAATTAGATAAATTATCTTCAATGAGATCTGGGGCAAATGGCCCTGAAGTGAAACTCATGGAAGTGCAAAGTGAGTCGTTATTAAAGTGTCAAGCATGCTAGAATAATATATTTTAAAAGTTTATGCAATATAAGTTTATAAAACGTAAAGTGCAGTTCTGGTTACAAAAAGGAAATGGCCTCAAATCTTTAAAATTATAATATTAATATTTAATACATGATAAATTAGGAAGCAAAATTTAAATTGCTATTTTTGTGAGCTCTGAGGGAAATTTCTAAGTATTCCTTATGATTGGCGAATGTAAGACTGACATGTTTTATTTGATAATGGTAAAATATATTAAGGCCATCTGGTTAATAAGGAACAATGCATATATTAATAGTGTACTGTCATAGACAGATTTATTTGTACAGATGATAATCATGAATGTAATCCCTTCAGAGTGAGCAGTATACATCAGATTATTTGATCTCTCAAAATGCATGTTTTACTGTTCCTTTAGAACTGTTCCATATTTTTTAATTTTTTTAATTCTCAAGCTTGAGGCCAATAACATTCATCATGGTAATATTTGTAAACTTTTAAGTCCACAAATATTACCATGCTTATATTAAATATAAAATATGCATTAAATAAATTACCAATGTATGTTTTTATTAAATAAAATATTTTAAAATGAAATCCATAAAATTCTTCTCTCATGGAGCACTTTTTACAAACATTTGAGGGAAACGTTGACATGGAAATCACTCTTACTTTTTTGAGATATGCACAGAAGTTAAGAAGCAGGAAAAAAATTAATTATTAGATTTAAAAATATGAACTATTTTAGCCTAGCAGATGATTTTTTATTGGCCAGCTGCAAGTAGTTTAGCATAGAAAAAATTTTAGGCAGAAAGAAAAATGGAGTTGATGCAAAACAATTATCATGCTATGATTTTCTATGATATTAATGAATAATGAAGAAGAATAAGAAGAATGCATTTAATGTCCACAATTAGTATTTCAAAGTGAAGGCCCTATTTGTGCTTCTATATTCGAATGGTTTTCAGAATTTCACAGAGGTCGCAACTCTCTTTAGGATGAAAAACACACAGGAAGACCTTTGGCAGCAGTATTGCAGGATAATGTGTCTGCCATATGGAAAATGTTAATTGATGGTAACTGCTGCACCTATCAAATGATACAGAAGGAACTTAACATTGGATTTGTAACCATACATAAAATTATTCATGAAGAATTGCATATGAAAAACTAGTTTGTCGTTGAGTTACCTGTAATTTAACTGAGCACTAAAAAGGTAAATGTATCAGAATCAGTAAAGAAAATCTTAAGTTACTTAAAGATGATGGCCACTGCATTATTTCCAAAATCGTAACTGGTGATGAAATGTACATACCATTTTTTGACATTCCAAAAGTCAAAAAAGTAAAGTATGGGTCTTTGAAGATGATCCCATGCCACAATGATGAAAAGACAGCATGCCATTAAAAAAGTAATATATGCTGTTTTATTCAGAAGTACAAGACTGGTCAGAGCCATCAAGATGGAAGAACAGAAGACAGTCACAGCTAACTGGTACACCAAGTGTCTTCCAAAAGTTATTCAAGAAGTGAATGCTAGAGAACTCCACCATAATAATGCATCTTCTTATTCAGGAAAATTGACAGTTGAGTTGAATCTAAAAAAGAACTTGTGTGGACCTCGTTTGCATCCTGAAGATGAGATTGATGAATGCATTTTTTTTCATTGATTCCATGAATTTAATGGCTTGAGGCATTTCATCTTTGGAAAATTTGCATATAGAAATGCATTGATGCTGGAGGAGACTACTTTGAATGTATTTAAAATTTCATAACTTTCAAAACCTATGATTCTTGTGAAACCTAAAAAATTTCAAAGTGACCTTTGAGTTGTTAATTATGACAATAAAAAATCTGAAACTAGTAAAAGTGGGTTATTTATTTTTATGCACATCTATTACTCATAAAAAGTGTAAACTCTGGGGTGATGACCGTACACTGCACTCATGAAATGACTCTATATGATAACTGGTATTGGTTGCATTTATTAAGGTTGCATATTACTTACTGCATATGGTACAAAACACATTTAATATAAATCCATGAAAACATCTGTTAACACATAACAACACAGAAGGCATAGAAGTAATTATTATTAGTTATTGTTCTTATTATATGAGGAACTTGCTAGCAGCAAGTGTGTTGAGAGTTCAGGAGCATTTTGTGTTCTTGTCTTATCTAAAACAGTTGGCAGAGTGAATTAGTGCCCTTTTAATTTTTTGGTTGCATTTTATCCCCTCTGATTCGTTATAGTTGAAACAATAGCAGAGGAGCATCATGATCATTGGTCGTCAGTCTTCCTAAAATCAAGAGTTTTTGGGGACCAACACTGTGCAGATGACTAAAGTCCCTTGATGCTAGCCATGAAGTTATGATTCTTGCAATGTCAAGTAGAGCCAAAACTGAATGAATTATTGCTTTTGCAATGTCAAAGCCTGTTGTCTAACAGCTCGAACACTATGACCTATGGGGGACTGCACTGAGTTTCTTATCTTTGTGTGGTCCACTGCATCTCTATTGTTCTAACATAGAAACAGCAAGTAATTTAGGAAGTATTTTAAACAAAATTTTTATTATTTTTAAAGGATTAGCACTAAATTTATCATAGTATTGCATTCAACTGTTGGTATTTTGTAGAGATTTTTGTATCAATACATTGCTTCAATGTTGGGCAAACTTCTAAAGAGAAAGCCCATCTCATAATTCTAGTATTTAATCCCAGATTTCATGTTAGCTATACATAGAAATTGTGTTCAATTTGTTTTTTAAAAGAAGTTTGCAATATAGTTTAATATTGTTGTGTGCGTACGGGTTCGTAATGGATTAAATGCACAAGTCGTTAAAACGTTAATGAAATTTATTCTTTTCACAATAAATAAAACAAAATGCTGAAATATTCCCTCAGAGATATTCGTACAATATCCCAATATCTCAGACTTTAAACAGAACTCAATTCAAAACAAAGAAACAAATTCAATCTCGCAGCAAATTCCCTACAATCAATAACAGCATTAATTAAACAAACCATTCACTTAAAAGAGCTACACCTGAGCTGAGGTGATTTAATTCAGCGTTTATAAGCTTTTTAATTATTCACTAGAATATTCTGGTAAAACCTATTTTCTCGATTTTTGTGGATGGCAACAGCAGTTACAAGATATTCATTTATTAAATATTAAATGCATGCGCTCTTTTATTTTTCTTTTCCAATGTAGCTTTTTCTTCAAAATTGTCTGTATTGCACAGGAAAATAAAGCAATTTTAATTACAATTCTAAATAAATATGAAATCCGTAACAATATATATAGAGAGAGTGAGAGAGCTAGCATATACTTTCACTCACCCATATGATTTTAATATCCTACAATAATAAAAAAAGGAAGAAAAGAATTTTAAACAAATTACTCTTGTATCATTTAATTCTTTTTAATGCTTGAAAATAAGTGTTAAAAATTACATTTTTAAATTCTTTTAGGTAATCCATTTGCACACAAAAGTATTCAAATCTGAAATTGTAATATAAACAGTTTACATGAAAAGCGTCATATCAATTTTCTGAATCCGTAGAATAAAGTTTTTATATATCACAGGTTTGTATGGTAGGAGGAAAAAGAGACAACATTATCATAGTAGATTCATTAAGGCCAAAAAAAAAATGTGAAATTTTAAGAAAATCTGACTGTCAAAATATGTTATAATTGTAAATATTTTCCTTTTTATGTACATAGGATAAGAAAGATCTTTTATTGTATATTTATTAAAAATACAATATATTATTTCAAAAATGCATTGAAATCTTGATATTTTTATAGGGGAAGCTAATAAACAACTAAGTGATTATAAATTTAGACTAAAAAAGGCTGAACAAGAAATAACAACATTGCAGAGCAGTGTGAGTATTAGTTTGTTGATATTGTTAAATAATTTTATTCGTTCTAGTGTATTCTGACCTAGTGCGCATTAATTTGTGTCTTATAATCAGATTTTGTAAATATTCATAACAGGTTTCTAGGCTTGAAGGACAGTTAAATAGGTATAAAACTCAAGCTGAAAACTCAGAAACAATTGAAGATGAATTAAAAGCAGAAAAAAGGAAACTTCAGCGAGAAGTAAGTTGTTACTATTTCCTTTTATAAATATCATTGGCATCACTAGTTTCAATTCCTTATGGCTCAGAAATTGTACATATTTAGTATCTCAGATTACACACTCAAGAAAAATTAAGTTTACTCAAGAAATTAGTTGTACATTTTAAATATTTTTATGTTACTGTTTCAGTAGTAGTAGTAAAATGTAAACATCTAAGTAGATAACTTAATCTTCCATGCTTCATGGTCAAACTTCAAATTATGAATGTCGTCATTTATAGTCTAAAATAAAATTATGAATATTTTAATTCAGTAAAAAATTATAATCTTTCAACTTTCATGGTATAACTTCAGATATGCATTTTTTTTTTTTTTTTTCAAAATTGGCAATTTCATATGAAAAATATCATTGAAATAAAACCCCTTTGATATAGTAAATTATTACCTGCCATTTCAGTATGATATCTTTTTTATGTATTTGTTTGTTTTCTCTTTTCTTAGTGTGAATATTATTTGCCTGAAAAAAGCCCTCCTTCCCCTTGCTTGCACATGATCCAGTTCTTCTCCTCTTAACCAATCAGATTGTATATCATCTCTGTACTCTTAACTTCACTGCCAGCTCCTTCAAAAATGTTGAAAATAAAGCACACTGCCACTACCTCCTTCACTGATTGACTGTTAAGAAGAAACTGCTACATATCTTTCATGGCCAGACTAGTATTCTTGATACTCATCAGTGATCTTTGCAACCCTTATTTCAACATTATCAAAAAAGTGCAGATTTAACATTGACTGCCAATGTACACATGTTGCTATTATTACTGAATTTTCAATTATGTTATCAAAGATCAAAAAGTATATCTAGTGTTACATAGGGATAGACCAGTCCAGCCCAGGAGCCCTTTGAGTCAAACTGAGTTATTCATGGAAGGCAGTTATTTTTTTCCCTCACTAGGATATAGCTGACAGCAGTACCTTAAGAGTGACTGATTATAAATTACTTGCAATGAGTTTTTAAAGTAATACATATTAGAACACATTAAAAAGTCATTGAAGCATTCCGAATTTTGTGTAGAAATTGTGAAAGGTATACTGTTTTATAGTTTTACACAAGGTGAAATAGCAAAGGTTAAACATGGACCAAAAGTGTACAAGAGATATAAATATGCATTAAAGGGAGTTTTAGGATGCGACTTAGATCAGAGAATTGTTTACTTCGGGTGTAATGGAACATATATTGTTCTATACAGTTTTGTGAATTTGTTATTTTACACTTTTCTTACAGATTATTGTTGTACATTTTTCCTTGAAATGTTGTTAAAGTGCCAAATTTTAAGGTGAGATTTTGAAAACTAAAATCTTCATTTTTCTCAGTTCATGTTGTGTTGTTACTTTCTTAAGAGTATTGGGAAAGCAAGAGTAGTGTCTTTTTTTAAACAATAGTTTTTTAACAGGCTGATATCACTGCCTATTAAACTATAACAGTATAACAAGGGAAAATGAGGACAAATAATGAATTAGATAATTTGTCATCATTCATTCTCTTTATTCAACTCTATTGTTAGCAAAAAAAAAAAAAAGCTAGACTAGTAAAAAAAGCAACTTCAAAATTTGATGTCAGGTCAGATGTTGCTCGGCACTCAGAAGAGGCCAAAAGGAAATTTAAAATAATGCTTTTTTATTAACTATGAGTTTAACAATGTTGAAATCAATGGTGCTGTTATGACAAGCTTATACAAAAAATGAGGGGTTGAGATAAATTTCTTAAAGCATATATCCATGTCATATATTTGAAAATGTCCTGAACTGTACTTTATAACTGTTACTTTTTTATAATTAGATACTGTATGTTGTGATTTTTAGAACCGTTGAAAAGAACAGTAATGGTAAGAAACTGTCAAATATTATCTCCAATCTCAAGTCAACTGGCTGAAACTTTGAATTATATTAAATAGCATATCATGGGTTTCTAAAGTATTTTGAAATGATTCAAGATTAGGTTTTCTAACATAAAAAAAAATTGCGACAATACTAGCAGTTTTTAACCATAAAATATCAAGACCTGACACTGAGAATTCTTCTGCCAATATGCATAGATTCTAAAATATCTCTAGAATCTCATAAATCATTGGGGTCAATATCCCAAACAGAGAAAATGTCAGCCAATCAGATTTGAAATCTGCCGAAATCTACCATTCAGTGTTTAAAGACTGAACTTTGCTTCTTCAGAATCTCATAAATTATTGGGGTCAATATCCCAAAGAGGGAAAATTTCAACCAATCAAATTTGAAATATGGCAAAATCTACCGTTCCGTGTTTAAGGACTGAACTTTGCTTCTTCAGTAGTTTGCATCAAAAAGTCTGGGCTCACCCAGAGAGATAAGAGTCCTGTGCAGTGCAAACATTCAGTATAAGTATTTACACTTCATAATCGATTATATGGTATTACACTATATAATCGAGCTGAACTTTCAATATGAGTATTTATACTTTGTAGTCAATTATATAGTCTTCATAGTTTTAAATCGATCCTGAATTTAGACTATGGCTTCTTTCCACAAGAATTTGTTTTCTGAGTGGTTCAGGTCTTTGCTGAGTTCCAAATTTGCCATCTTTGAAAAACAACATACCAGTGTTTCTGGGAATTTTTGTTCCAAAATATGGTATCCTCCATCCTTTCATAATGAAACAGAAGAGAACCCAGCGTAAACAAAAGCTTGTTGACATGAAAGAATTTTATTTCTGATAATGCAGAATCTTCCCAAAATCTGCTAATGGACTTCCATATAAATTTTTATCTGTATATTCTGTTAGTATATTTAATAAATTTTTTAAGGAAATGTCAGTGCCAGTTCTGTTGTGAAAAACGTTCTTCTTGCAGTGCACATGTGAATGAATTAATGTTATGTATTAGTTGTTACATTATTACTGTAACTTGCAACAATTAGTATAAAATTTATTGCTTAACATTTATAAAAAATCTTCATTTGTTCTTCTTTCTTGTATTTTAAATTACATATAATTTAAATATTTTTGTTTCTTTTCAGCTTCGGGAAGCACAAGCAAGAGTAGAAGAATTAGAAACTGCTAATGAACATCTGCAGAAACGAATTGATAAACTTAAAACTGTAAAAAATGTGCTTATAAAAACATGAGTGATATAGTAAAACATCATGTTTAAAAACAAATAGTGCCAATAAAAAAATATTATTCCATCATGTTTCATGAAGAAGAAACAGACTGAGGTGTTTAAATAATACTTAAAATAATTTAGTTAAAAGACTGCTTTCACAGTTTCAAGCAAGTGTGATAAACTTCATATTCAATAATTAGTGTGTTTTTAATTTCCAAGCAAAGTGTGATAGTCTCATAACTAGTTAACTGAAATATCCAATAATCAGTGCCTTGTAAATTTATGTAAATTTTAGAAAGAAATGTTGTTAAATAGAAAATTTATTAGACATGCTTTACTGCAAACTTTGATTGATACAAATGCATGCTAAGAAACCACTTTTTGGTAGAGACATGTTATTTATTGATATCCTCATATTATCTCCACTGAAGGAGATACAATAATACAATTTTAATATTACCTATTTTGTAAAATGTACATTTTTAAAAAAGTCACTTGCCATCTCATGCTTTCTTAAACCATTTATTGTACAAGGATTTTCATATTGAATATACCATTTCACTGTTAGTCAAAATTTGTTATGTGTAATTATTTAGCAAAGCTGTTTGATCTTTACCCTTTGATTAACTGCATTATTAATGGTAATATTTGAGATAATCAGCCCTGTTATATTATAACTCCTCCCCTCCCCAAGATCTTAAAATGATTTACAATATTGTATTTTGATTTTGTTGTATGAACATTGTTTTTAATAATGCCATTAAAGGTTGCTGTATACTGTGCACAGTGTATATCCTCAGATATTTATATTACGTTACTCTGTATAAAAATATACATTATTAGTAAATAATATCATCAGAAATAGAATCAAATGACTTGAATAGAGGCTATAACGAATCCTCAAATGCAGTCAGTTCTAATTAAGTGAGATATTTTGAAGCCATAATTTTTTGGTCAAATAAAGCTTAACTAATACTAATTAATACTTAATGGAAATATTTTAAAAAAATATATGTTAAAATTTAGTCAAGCATATTCCATTGCTATAAATTATATATTCAAATGAATACAGAATAGGAAATATATATTTAGTAGTAATTAATATTAGAATAATTTATGGAATGTTTTGAGATAAATGTCATATGCAGTCTTGTTCATAAACTTAGTTACAAATAAACATCGGCAAAGGTCTTTAGGCTAGAAATTTCATCAAGTAAAAGACAAAATTATGTTACCTAGAAGGTATGTTTCATGAATCAGTTATGCAATGATGGTGAAGCTTACTTTTATCAATGAAAGTGTTTCAAATGCTTTCACTCCTGTTATCCCACTGTGAATTATTGTGGATAATATTGTTATACACATTGCTACTGAAAAAGAAATGATGAGACTGAAACTACTGGCCTTGTTTAGCACAAACTGGCTGCATTAAATTTTATCAAATGTCATTGTTAGAAAAATTATATCATTAAATAGTTGTGGGAATTTAAAATATTATTAAATAAATGTGGATTTGTTGATTGCATGCTTTATTGATTGCTCTGATATACACATGTAACCATAAAAACATATGTAATTAATTAGTAAATTAAGGAAAAGTTTTTGGCAGTACATAATAAGTTAATTCATGTATTCTTAAATAACAGTAGTATATCATGTTAGGTTAGACTCGGTATACATTTTATTATTTCAAAATGTTTAATTAAACCCATAGTAATGTATGTGGGAAATACTAGTATAATACAAAATAGTTTTATATATATTTTTTTATAAATTTATTTTAATTTTAAAATTTATTGCTCAAATATTCCCCCCCTTTTTTTTCTCCATTTGTGCATCAATTATAACAAATGGAATTTTACACAGTTTTTAATTCCTTAAACTTATATATTATGCTTGTACATTTGAGCAAGCAATAAACTAAAATTTGCATGGTCTGGTGTATTTGAATATGTATAATGATTTCTTTAAATCATAAAATTAAAAGACTCGTATTTAAATTCCCTGTGTTTAGAAGTATATATTTTGAGTTCTTGCTCATTTCCTTAGTTTATTTCACTGTATAGGTTATATGGAATAAATTCTGATTTTTTTAACTTATATTGACAAATTTTAGTTGATAATGTTTTCATTGAATAACATAGGCAAATATGAAATTTTGAGAAAGCTATGTATAAAATTTAAATATGAATTCTTAGAATTAGGGTATTAAAAGACTGCTAAATTTCACCAAACTAATAAAGTTACACTTTTGTTGAATCTATTGGAATTTATTTTTATAACTTCCTTTTAGATTTTTCTATGCCCCCCCCCCGTATCAAATAATGTCTAGTATATTTTATTATCTAAAAAGTATCTAAGTGTTTGAAAGTAAATGGTGAAACGATAATTAATTAATGGCAGATCCACAAAGTTACAGTTATCATGACTGTTAGTTATGCAGATACTTACTTATTATCCCATCAACCATGAAAATATTGCCAAGCAATGCGATTTGGCGACATTTATGGATAAGAGTGATATCACAACACAGTCATAACACCTGCACTTTTATTTGGTGTAACTTTAGCCACTAGCTACACTTTGGCATAGCCTTAGCCAGTTCTCAAATTCATATTTTGTTTACATGAACAAACATATTTATTATTTGCCATTGTTATATTTTTCTTGCATTTCGAAAAAAACATTTGCCACCAGCCTTCTATGGAACAGCAGGCAGTGAATAACTTTTCAATATCATGGGTTCCAGCCATCAAAAGAAGTATATATATTAATGGACACAATATGGTCACCTGAATGGAGTCAACAACTATGTCAACTACTGACTTGACTATGTAATATGTGCTTTAATAATGTATAAAATGTTAGATTTTAAACAGATTTTATTTTGCTAATATTAAAAGTCAAATTTTCATGTTAGATTTAATTTTAAATATTAAGCTGTGAAATACTTTGCTCTTCCTTGAAATTTCAATGTAACATTTAACTGTATATCTCATTTTCTCTGTTAAACAGTGTGTATTTTTGGGGAAAAGGGGCGTTTAGTCATATGTTTTCCTTTTATGCCATTTATTTATTTTAATAACTTTTTGTAAGTGCCATAGGACAAAGTACTACTTCAAGGGAAAAAACTTATTAATACTAAAAAAGGAAGTATTTATTAACATTAAAATGAAATTATTTATTGTATTATATATATATATAAAAAATGTGAAAAAATGTGATTCCTGAGAATGTTTATATTTAAGATTTACATGCATTAGTTACTGAACCACAGAATAAATTTTTTAAACTAATGTTCAGAATTTGGTAGATAAAGGTGAACTTCCATTTATCAGAAATATTTCTATTGTTGTTCTTGATGTTATGAAATGTACAAAAACTATTTTAGTTGTTAAAAAGTTACACATAGATAAATAATTTTGCTATGACGTTGAATAATCATGTTCCTATAAAACAATTTTGTAATTAGTGTGGCAATCAAATATTTAGCTATATTTTATAAAATATAAACAATACATGAATTGTTTTTAATGTACAAAATTTAAATGAATCCTTTTAACTTCTCAGACTTAAAATTTTAATTAAACTAAGAAATCTGTTTAAAAATATTTGTGTATATTTCTTAGCCTTTCTAGTCAGATGTATATTTTATTAAAATATTAAATGATATACAAGAATATGTTTGAAATTATGTATATGCATTATTTTGAATAGAACTTGTACCTTTAGTAACTGAAATATGCTAAAATTATTGTGTTTAAACAAGAGGAAAAGTTAATGTATTTTATCTGCAAATGAAACAAAATTTCAATAAATATGTATCATATGAAGTATAATGTTTTATGTCTGCATATGTATGCTCTATGTTTTTATTCAAATTGTTTTGAACTTTTGCAGATTTTTTTAGTATTGATTTAAGAACATTATGCAAATGATAATATAATCAGAAAAAAGTAAACTCTACTAGTAAATAAATTGTTTTTATAAAATTTATCACTTAAAAATTGTAGATTGGATGTTTTGGGATTTTGAAATCTTTTGATGAAAATGTTTTGCAACATTTACTTAGCATAAACTTTATAGATGCTTCTGGAAATTATGATCTGATTTTTTTCCCAATGCAAATCTTCCCCATGTTTAGCTGTTAACTATAATATTTCTAGTCATTTATATGAAATTATGTGCCTATTAAAAATATTAATTCTTTATAAGTGCTGATGTGTGTGGTCATGGTTTTATAAAAGGCTGAGAAATAATCAAAGCAAGTAGTTTAATAAATTTTTGAATGAAAATTTATGCTTTTGTGATAGTTTATGACATGTAACAAAGTTTATAATTTAATGTAACTAATTTTTAATAAATAAACTGGATGCATTTGTCCCTTCAAAAATTCATTGGTTGATACAACTGATTAGTTAATTGGTAAAAATATGTACAAATAAAAAGTGTTTGTAGTTATTTGTAAATTGTACAGATTTAAATGTTGCATGGAAGTGTGTTGTGTTGTTTTCTATTTTTTATTGATGTATGGCTCGATGCTGTAATTTCCTAGAGGATTGTTTTAATATGATAGTTCTTTGTATTAGAAATAACTTGCGGCAACAAAATATTTTGATTTTAAATAAGTATTTATTATAATATTTTCACAAACTGTTTTAATGGAAAATTTACTATAAAAATTAAATTTTGATTTTTGCTTTGTTTCTTTTGATATTTTATGAATACATACCTCTTTTTCCATCAAAACTTTGAAATATGTATATGGACAGATTATTAATAATATATGCATACAAATCAATTAACTCTGATTTTTGGTATAAAAACACTATTTTTTTAACAAATGACTGGAAGTTCAATAAATTCATTTAAGAATATTATGTATTTAATTCCAAGCACAAGTATTTAAGCAATGTGCCACTACTCCTTATCAATAAATTCCTCCGTATAACCAAATAAGCACTCTACTAAGAAATATATTAACAATTTACATAAGTAAGAAAGCTAATGAAAAAATTTTTAAAAAAAATATCTGTTTATTTTAAAATCAACTTAATAAAATGAGGATACTGAAACCCATTTGCATTGTAGGACTTGATGAAAATTCTTCTATTTAAAAAAAAAAAAAAAAACTTTATACGTTATGCTGCCTTATCTGGAACTGATTATTTTCAAAAGAAACCGGATAACTTACATTAAAAAGCTATTTAATCATAACAGGTTTAAAATATAGTAGGGAGCTAATTAACTAATTTAGTATAGAAAACTGTCTTCTTAACATGAATTAAAGTTCAATACTGTTTTCTTTGCTCATTTAATTTTCATTATTTATAACTGAACTTTCCTTAACCTATGAAAATAAATTTAATTAAATAGATGAAATTACAAGATCTTCAAATTACTGAAGCATACTAAATCCAAATGATCATAACAGTTTGAAAATTTATCTTATTTCTTCTTCACAGTGTAGTCTGCTAGAAAACTGATAAACTTCCAACATTGTATTATATTTGAACACAAATAACTATACATGTGATAAATATAGCCATAGGGACATTTCTTTTTGAAACCTTCAGTCAAATGCACAGCTAGCTCTAATAAATAAGTAATGTTTCTAAACAATAATAAAGTCAAAAAATTGTGTATCTCAGACAGAAGCCTTAAAAATAATGAATGATTGTCCAATCCAAGGAGATAATTTATTTTCAAAGCATAAAAATTTCTGAGGAAATTTTAATTTCAATAAAGTAATATTTTAATATACCCATTCTGTCATGGAAAAAGGGAGAAAATTACTTTCTATATTCAAACATTAGAAAAGTTCAGCAAAGTAAAATTAAAAAAAAAAAAAGTATTTTATGAAATAAACTTTCATGTAAAATCCATAAAATGAATTAAAAATAATTTATCTTACAATTTCATAAGAACAAGGGATTAAATTGATCTACATTTTTATAGTATGAATAATAAAAGTGTACGGTGCCCTTGAAAATTTATAAATATAATTGTTTATATTTTTTTACAATGCAATTCGAGATTTCGTTATTTTGAACCTCCGCGGTTTTATTATTGCTATATAAAACTGTAAATGAATTTTGTGAAGAGAATTATTTAACTTCTTATTAAAAACTTTTTTGCCTTGTGTTATTTTTATCTTTTCAGTTTCAATGGCAGATTGTCAATTAAATTATTTAGTTAAAAAAGCATTTTTTGAGAATGAAAAAATCAGTCTTTTACTTCCAACAATTCTGTTACGTCAAATGGTCGATAAAATCGAGCGATTTCTGGAAATTCATCAGAAAGTTAGAAATTGCGTTGTAGAGACATTAGGTATTTTTGAAAGCAAGAGAGATGAAAAATGAGCAGTGCCCTTCCCGGGACTTGAACTACGGACCTCTCGAATACGCGCCGGTTGTGCTGACCACTACAGTACAAAGGCGTGCTAAGAAGGCGGGAGAAATACCTTATATACTCCCTGTTTTAAAAGGCGACTGGGGATTAGAAGACCAAATCCTGGTCGTGGAGAATCATCCACCGCCTTTTTTAGTTCAGGCGCCAGTGTAGAGACATCATGTGTTTTTGATGCTGGAGAGATGAGCAATGCCCTCGCCGCGACTGGAACCACGGACCTCTCGAATACGCACCGACCGTGCTGACCACGAAGGCGGGAGAAATACCTTATATAATTCCCTTTTAAAGGGCGACTGGGGATTAGGGGACACGGTCGCCAAATCCTGGTGGTGGAGAATCATCATCCACCACCTTTTTTTAGTTCGGGCGCCCTGTAGAGTCTAGGATTTTTGAAGGCATGAAAAATGAGCAATGGGACTCGAACCACGGACCTCTTGAATACGCGCTGAGTGTGCTGACTACTGCACCACAAAAGCCTGGCAAGAAGGCGGGAGAATTACCTTATAACATTAAAAATGTTGTATAAATTTAGTTGAAAAGATTTTATTTCCGTTTTGTCTCATGGTGCAATCAGTAAAATTCGGAGAGTTTGTTCCTTAAACGAAGATATGCACGAAAAAATCTAATATAGTATTAAATTTTAAAAAAATCTAAATCTCGGAATTTTGAAAAGAATAACATGGCGTCACATTGTGCTGTCATATAAAGTGAGTTTACATTCAAAATTTGAGCTGGATAGCTTATCAAAATATACTTTAAAAAGATCGATGGTAAAGTTTTGATCACAGTGACAAACGCCTTGAGAGAATTAAAAAATCTGACGTGTACACCTCATGACTTCCTTGTACCGTACCGAATATTAAATTATACGCATTTCATTTAAACTTATTGAATTAAATCTACTTCATCGATAGCGCATAAACCCCAATAGAATAAATGCAGTCTTTAATTGTTTACCATAGCGACACTTTGGCGGTAGGTTCACTTAACAACGTTACATCTCATTCATTTTACAATTCAGAATGCACAAAAATCATGCATATCATCTGCAGAATTATCTAATCCCACATGTTGTGTTGTGTAGCAAATTCACTTAATTCTTTAAGCTATGACTTAAGAATTAATTTTTATTATTATTCTAAACTTATGCTACACAACGTGTATTTTATTTAATATGCTGTATTTATATTTGCTTTTGTTTAATTTTAATTAGGGGTTTTTGGTAGTTAAGATTTATACGTATTTTTCACTTGTTGCTCGTCAACGCGTGGAAACACACAATGGAATTGGGTGCTTTTCTACGTAATAAACTTGATTTTATATTACTTAACTTAAGTTGACCCATTATTAATTTATATCTCTGGATGCAGAAAAATTAGCTTTTTAATTTAAGATCACTTTCACGATTCTAGCTTTAACAGTTTTTAAGATACAGTCAATTATTTAACTGAATTTTACACTTTGCTTTGTGTTAAGGATATTGGGGAAAGGGATTGAAAAAGTTGCACTCTTTTAGCTGAATTCTAAGGCTTTGCTTACGTCTTAGGGGGAATACAATAGGGACTTCCGTTGGGTGACTTTAGGTTGCCATTGGCCTTGCACCTGTTTCCAAATTCTTGGCTTTTCTTTTGGCAAGCTTCGTGATATTTGAATTTGTGTTTAGCTCAACACCTCGGAAAATTGAGAAATTTTACAGGGATGTATGCGGGTTTAGCGTACTGGATTTTTCTCCCTGTTTTAGCGGGTCTTGGCGTTATATGGTTTCTTTTCTTAATAAAAAGCCGGTGCAGGTGTCGGTTTTTTTTTTTTTTTTGGCCGACTTTCTTCGCCTTTTGATTCTGCTCTGCTTCGTGCCTTGAGCACGTTTGCACGTTTTTGTGCAGCTTCGAAGGATGTTTTTCGTATAATAGTGAAGCTTATGGCTCCCTTTTGCTGCAGTATGTGCCACCCATAAAATCTTCGTTTACTTGCCTTCTCGGAGGTTGGTTCCATTGGTATGAATTTAAATAAGATTACGAGCTTCTAAGGGCACAGACTGCCCGACCCGTTCAACGTAATATCATTCTAAGGAAATTCATATAGGAATGATGTTTGACACTCGAAACTGGGCCTCCATGAACGTCTACGGCTTCTATCAACTTGTTGCTGCTCCCGTCCATGTTTGTGAGGATTCCAGTGATTGCCTTGGAACTTCTACGAATAATTTCCTTCGTGATATAGATATAGGAGTTCTTTCCTTTGAGTCCAGTATTCCTGGTTTAGCTGATACTTCGAAGAAGATTTCTACTGCTCCATGTTCAATCAACAATTCCTTCATCTGTTTCTCTGAGAGATTTCAAGGTTTCAGGACTGAATGTTATGTCATCTTGTCAGCTAAGCTCCTTTCGTCGTTTCCTTTCTTAATGGGTTAACTTTACATCTACTTGTTAGAATTAATTGTTAGAAAGGGTCTCCCTATTTTTAAAATTGTAAATTACTGGCTTAATTTTTTCAATGATTTTGTTTAAAGATCTGAATTGTTGAGTAAACTGAAAATTTGTTTTATTTGAGGAGCTTACTTCCATGCTGAGTTAAAATTAAATTGTAAAATTGAAATAGAATTTTGCTCCTATGTTAATGTTCTAAATCTCAAGAGGGTAGCTCTGTGGTACTCTGTTAATTAAACACAAAATATTAGAAAACCTTTTTCGATGAGCTAAAATAAGATATCTAAATTTACTGATTGGGTAGTATTCTTTTATTCTCTGTAAAAAAATAAGAGGGTAGTTTTAAGTTGTTAGGAATAGTAGTATTCCTTTTATTTTCTGTGCAATAAGATATAAATTTAAAATTTGTTCTGAATAATAGAAATTTTGTATTTTTTCTCTGCCATAATAATATGAAAAGAATATAATTGTTAAAAAACAAAAATATATATTTAGCTTTGTTTTAAAAGGCTTAAATTGTTAAGAGATAAAATAGTTATGTTGGATCAATAGATAGTTACTTAAATTTTGAACGTGTTTATTCTTTTTTTTATGAAATTAATGAATTGTTAAAACAAAAATGTTTCGCTGTCGATGTTAGAATTTGCTTAGATTATTTACACTCTCCGGAGAAATGAAGTTCCTTTTTTTTATTATTTAATTGATACTGATTTCTCATAATTTGATCTGTTCTGACAAATAAACACTAAGATTTTTCTTAAAAGTCAATACTGATTATTGTGTTTTTTGTTATGTTTAAGTACACTGATTCACTAGCATCAAGGTTCATGGGTTGTTACACTTAAAAAAAAAATCACAGTGCAATATTCTTGGTCGGATAGGAGGTTGAGGCAAAATTGTTAAATTTGTTTTGTTGTGTTCTTCTTCTTCTAGAGGCACAACAGTTCTACTGAAATACTATAATAAATCTAAAATGATGTATAAAACAAACTAAACGAAAAAAAAAATCTGAGAGGTTTCAGATTTTTAATTATATCCAAAGCAGTTTTTTTAACATTTTGTGTGTTACCTTTACTTATTAAATATCATGTTCTTCGCACTTAAACGACAAAATTCAGTTCAAGAGCAATATCGCAAAATAATTTTTAAATGAGCAAATCTTTACAATTTTCGATACACAGTCTCACGCGCTGGAGATAAAAATGTTTTATCTGTACAACGTTGCCATTGCTCGCTTTGAAATCCTTGAGTTTGTTAATAAAAAATTTGTTAAAGTTTTACAAAATATGAAATCGATAATAAAACAAATTTCAAATTTCAGATTTGTGCTTCCGGATACCCATATTCGGGTGGAAAAGTACAATATTCAAAATTTGATGGCTCTAACGCTCTAAATACTGTTGTTTTTTCACAATGTGAGAAACATACATACATTTATGCAGATTCTTCATTATTTAATTTCTTTAAATATAATACAAGGTGATAATATTTGGTTGCAACACTTTGAAAAGTGAAACTACGCTTTTAGTGAATCAACGCAAAATGCCAAAACGGAATTAATAGTCCTTGTGTGCAAATTACCTCTTTGGACAAAAAAAAAAGGAAATTATTCTTAGTCGCAATTAAACAAAACAGAGTCTATATATATATATATTCAGAAAGTTGTCGAATTTTCTATTCGTTGTTGAGAGAAAAACTAGAAAACTAGTAGAAAAATCTGCGCGTAGTCCTGCAAAATTTATTCCATCTAATATGAGAGAATTACTTAAGGATTTTAAGAACCATGATCCTCCTACCCATTTCTATTTTTATGAACTTACAAATTTGTAATATTCATTTTTGAACAGAAAAACCAAAAGAAAAAGTTAAAATACTAAAAAACAGTGAAAACCAAAGTTAATCTTTTTTATTCAAAGCTCCAAATAGAACTTGTGAAGGGAAAAGTGTTCTGAAGCTTTAAACAAAGTCAACTGAACAACAAATCGAGTTTCATTCCGATCAACTCACTAAGACCTCTATCGTCAATTAACACTATTATTTTTAGTTCTAAACAATTTTTTTATACACTCGTATCCATAAATTAAGGATAATGCAAAATCAAGCAAAGGAAGAGTTAGAAGCAAAACAAATTTGACTTATTTGTAAAGCTTATTTATTAAACAAAAGGTAAAGAGCAAAAAAAGATGCTATATGTTTGGTATTATTAAAAAAATTAGCGATTTTTCCTCCCTGGAGCAAGTTACAAAAAAAAACCTATTTACAAAAAAACAATATTACATGGTTGGTTATGATGGTTAATACATTGTATGTTTCCCAGACGATGCAATACAGTCCGTACAACGCCTAGGCATGCTAAGTATCAAATTATCGATCTGATCTTGGGGGATATTACACCACTCTAAAAGCAATGCTCTCCGAAGTTCCGGTAGATATGTAAGAGGAGGTTGACGGGCCAGCAACTCGTCGGCACACGTGCTCTACTGGATTCAAGTCCGGTGAGAATGCTGGCCAGTCCATACATGTGCTATCCTCCGATTGAAGGCATTCGCTTACGATGTTTGCACGGTGAGAACGGGCGTTGTCATCCATAAACACAAATTGTACGCCCATGGCGCCCCGAAACAAACGTACATGCTGTTCCAGAATGATGTCCCGATAGATTTGGCTAGTCATGGCTCCAATTTGACGGGTACCTGGAGCTCTCAATATGAAAGTCCGGCGAGAATCAGACTGCAAGCTAAACCTGGACTCGTCCGAAAACATCACACAAGCTCACTGTTGCGGTGTTCACAATGCATGCTCTCTACTCCAGGCTAACCGCAGGCGACAGTGAGTTGCAGTAAGTGGAACGCATCTGACAGGTCTACGAGCATACAGACCAATCTGCCCTAAGCGTCTGTACATGGTCTGCCTTGAAATTGTTGTACCAGTGGCTGAAGAGACAGGTCTGAGGCTGTGCTCCGCCTGTTTCTTTTGGCAGTAACTGCCAAATACCGGTCCTCATTCGACGTTGTAACTCTGGGGCGACCTGTGCTGTAACTTCTACTCACATTGCCATCACCTTGGAATCGTTGTCAAAGCCTGGAGATGACACTCTGGGCAATTCCAAGTTCGTCTGATACGTCCACTTGGGCACGCCCATATTCCAGACGGCCGATAATTCTGCCAGGTAGAAAATCATCCAATCATCCTAATCCTTTGTGTCATAACTATTCGGTTATTGCACTGAAATGCTTATAAAGCGCCTGCGAACAATTTTACTTCTTGTGACCTTGTGATCTTCAATCTACGACTAATATCGACTTCTATGAGTCTTGATTAGTAAATCAAACTGATTGCCATAGGCCAATAGCGGAGTAATTAAGAAATGATGCCCTCTGGCATCAACACCCGGAGGCGAGAATGATAAGCATAATCAGATTAGCAATATTAAACTGGCATTGTTACATCAATGGCATTTGAACTTGAACTCAGGCATAAATCTTTAGAGTTGCAGGAAGCAGGAAATCATTCTGTTAATGCATGGCATACTACGGTAATTTTATTCCCGACATGGCATAAATCAGCAGTTTTAAGGCAAAGAAATTTAAGCAAAATTAGGCAGGATGTTCGTTTAAACTTAATTAGCAATTTACATACAAAATCAAATCGTTCTTAATCATGAGTTGATAGCAACTACATCGTTGACATCGTAGCTCAGAGTGAGCTGACAGTCAAAGAACCCGAGACTACGTTGCGTGCTAATCGGAACTTGGAAGTTATACATTTTCACAGTTATCTTGCAATTATAAGCACTGAAAACACTTATTTAAATGATTTTGGCAGATCTTTCAGATGAAGTAACCTTATTGGTTATCGATGGTCACTTGATCGAAGAAAAAATTTTTCATTAACATTGAATAAGTAAAATAATTGTAAAATAATCAAAGTCCATAAGCTTTGTCAGGAAAAAATAGCAAAGTCCATAAGCTTTGTCAGGAATATGCAAAATAAAAATATTTACACTATTTACAGTAAATTATGTCTAAACAATGGA